>JAQFYB010000506.1:0-52026 GCA_034694085.1 Pogonognathellus longicornis
ATTCAAACCTAAAATTTTCCTTCCTTCAAACTCAAATCCCGTGACGCGGTGTTCATATCCTATCAGAAACTCACCTGCTGGCCAATTAATATGCTCGTGTAAGTAGCTTGTTTTGTTGTATGCAAATATGAAGGTTTGTTTTTGTACATCTTATAATGTCTCTGAGAGTCTCAAGCTATTTTTCAAACTGATAATAAGACAATACAGTCACAATAATAAGATTGCAGCAAGTTGTTCATTAATATTTCATTCTTTCAATTTCCCATCAAGAACACTCTTACGATTTCCTCATGAACAGTGTCATTAATTAAGAATGACTTATGTATGTTGTTTAATGTTTATGGAATAACTACATGTTAAAATATTCTATTGGTATTAAATATTCCAAGTGCATGCATGTACCTATATTTACTTACATGAAATTTGCATATGTAAACAATAAACAAACTAATAAGAGAGAGAGAGAGGTGAGATTCCTCGCAGATCAAAGCGTTGTGGGCAGATTGCAATGCACATAAATTCATTTACTCTCTCACTCAAACTCAGCTATAGACAAGAGAAGGTAACATTGAAAAAAACAACGTGCATAATCCACAGAGGTTAATAACAGTAATCTAATATGGCACGGTGATCATATCTTGAGTACGTCCACAGTTTCAGCTTGCACAAACCATACACTATATATACTGTGGCTACAAAAAACAAAGTTCCTTTTTTATACAAAGTGATCCACATTCTCAGGTTATACATTGTTATCTTCTACGTATATATAAAGGGAGTTCTGTGCCACAGACAAGGATAGAGCTTTAAAGTATGTAATAGTAGTAGTTAGAGCCAAATAATAACTTTTGTAGCTACGTCCGCGTATCTAATCTTAACCTCCTCTCGTTTGGATTGTTGTTGCTGATTTCAACATATCTGTAGTGTACTAGTACATTATAAATTGTAGAACATACTAACAAAAGTATCATTTATTATACGAAACTAATGCATGCTGCTGCTTACTTTTAGTTTAGTAAAGTATTTATGTATGGTAGTCTCATTGAAGGAAAATGTAAAACCCTTTGCACCTGAAATTACAGATAGTAAAGTTCATTTTCAATTTCTTGCTTGCAGTCATGCTCTCGTGTAGTTGTACCTTAGGTATATAATATACAGATTTGATATGATAGGTAGGATGTTATACCTAATTCGTTTTCAGCCTCGTGCCCAGTTCGATATAAATATAGGGAAATCCACTTAGAACACTATTTAGAGTAAAGCACCAAACTGCAATGCCATGCTATCTGAGTAATTCCCTTTTAAGAAGTTCTTATCACTTTGTACTGCCAATAAGGATGCTCCATTCTATCTTCGTCCGTGGCCATGCCAAGATGAGTATGAAAACTAAACCAGAGTGCTTGCTGTAATACTAATAAATTAAACTCATTTCACAAAGGAGAATAATTTATAATGCATTCATTCATCTTCATACCAAAATACAATTTGTAAATGTAGTGCAGAGAATAACACCTGAGTCCTTCACTTCATGATGATAACAATAAACTTTTAGTCTAAAAGGGAAATGCAACTTTCCTAACTTGAGAAAAAGTGATAAAAGTTATTTTTGTATGTAACAATACACAATTTATACACACAAAATCAATAATCCTCTCCTCACAGTGCCCTCAATTTGAATAGAGAGCATAAATAAAAGGGAAATATCTTGCTCAGCTAATAATAAGGCGCAATAAATTTCCAAAATGAAAATTCCTTGTAGTCCTATACAGGTATCATCGTTCTTTCCTGACGGTGGGTCCTGACAAGGCAATGTCGGTGCATATGGTAATTTTCCCATATAAATTTCCATAATGGTATACCTCTGTTAGTATTCCATTCCATGTTGCTAGACTTGTAATACATTGCCTAGGACATTGTTACTATGTATTGAATACTTAGTAAAGAGATACTCTACCAAGAAAACTATGCATCTCCTACATTTGTAACTAAGTCCACGCATATACTCGCAACAACAAAATTCAATGAAAATAATGGAAAAAAGAAGGTTGCTCGAGGCATTTGGGTCCTTGTAAAATGTATGAAAAACGAAGCCAGTAGCTTATAAGCACCATGAACATTAGTTTTCCTCGATTTATTTTGAAAAATACTGGAAAATGTGTTTATGCTTCGTGAATCCATAAATGCAACAATTGAGGGCCAATGAATTTAAGACCTTGTGACTGAAATAGATGGATGGCAAGTGAAGTGTGTGTTATGTAATGGTTGAGTCTTTTGTGATTCTATGTAAAGTCGAATTTAAAGCTATGCACCTGTCTTCAGATGTAGCCCATACAAACGATGCAATAATGTGAGATCTGAGCCGTACAAGTGAAGTTCTATAGTAATGTAATACAAGCACTAACCACGTGAAACTGAATACCTAAGTAAAGAGATGCATGTGTAGATGAACAAGCTTCAAAAGTTTTAGCTTGGTTGAAAATTCTTGGAGCTGTAGGCTTCATAGAAATTTCGGTGACTACTATTCCCATTATACCTTAATACATAGGAACTATATGTATATTAAGCACACTACTGCCATAACAATAATATAAAAGTATACCTAGAAACATGTCCATGGGCAATCCACCCAACCCCATACTCAGAACTCAAAACTTAGAAGTTAGTAGTAAATGCGACTTATGTCTAGAAGAGAAGAATTCTTGATAGGTAATCCGTACCTTTCCACTGGCAATAGTTTGGTAGGTAGTGGAACTACTATTGCTACAACTTACACTGTACAATACACATGTACTATGGTAGGTATGTGGTACATACTAACTAAAAGTATAAGATCCAGTCTATGTGTAGGTATGTGTGCTTTAACTTTAACTTTGATCCTATTCTCTGTACATATATACACTGATTCCTATCTATACAGAGTATTTACTATGTGTATCCATTATAGCATTAATATTGGAGAAGTATTTGGTATGTATACATACATACGAACTCGTATATCAGATGGTATACAATGGAATGAGCTATACAGAGAGATGGAGTTGCCACATTTGGGGTGGGCATGGCGTCACCCTGTCCCAGCCCAAAGCCAGAGCCCTAACATAAACTGCGAGGCAACACAAATCTAGGCAAGACTGGATGCATGGCAATAACATAGGGCCATTTACACAGGCATTTTCTATACACTACTCAGTCAGAAGATATAGAAAAAGAGAATAAAGCAAATACATATACATTTACACATACAGATACTCTACTACTACACCATGCATGCATGCCATGCACCAGCAAGAAGCACAAAGAACACAGATTGAGATAATAGTCAGACTCTAACCTGCTCTATCCTTTACTTTACATTACAACTAATATACCTAGTCCCTCTCTGCAGACAGGACAGACCTGAGTTTTTGGTATGTGTGTTGTGTGCACTGCAATAATACCAACATAACACAACTCATATAATCTCTGTGCCTGTGAGTGTGCATGTGTGTGTAGTGTGTCTTTGTATGTATGTATATATACTACGTACACACACACGTAGTTCATTTGTATTATTGTTGCTGGAGTACATAGACACATACTTTACTACATACAGTATTACATACATACATACCTACTTGGTTGCACTACGTACGTTACGTTATAATATACTGTGCTTATATATTACTTAGTATTTGTAGCTGTGTAAAATAATGGAATGGTTGTATTGTGTACATTTACACCAGTGGTATATAGGTAGTTTAGGCTAGCAACGAGCCAAAACTAGTGAGAGAGTTGAAACACAATAATATTATAGCTTTAGCTACGTATGTCCATGTATTTTGTATTATAGCTACTCGTACTAAAGAAGAGAAGGAGAATGGAATGGAAATAATGGGGAGCCTAAAGCTACGGCAAGCAAAATAAACAACCACCATACATTCAGATAGTGCCACAGTGTTGTTGAGTTAGATAGCTTTAGCTTTACCACCATTTTCAACGCAGACCAGAGCCAAGTCTACAGAAGAATGGACATGGACAGGAATTCTTGTTTGTATGAGTAAGCCGTGCACACAATCAAATCAAACATTTCGTTGCATTTACATAATCATAGTAATAGCCAGGCTCAAAACTAATTCGAAAATATGTTTACTACTACAATATTCTGACGTGGTTGTTTAATGTACAACCTGCATCTACACAATCCAAAATTCAAGTGTCTTGCCTTAGCTTGGCCTATGTTTTTGGTTTAAACAGTCAACTAAAGTAAATTAATCATCGTTTGGATTTGGAATTGGAGACGATTCATTTGTGTGCAACTTTTGTGATCTGAGGGCTTACAAACAGTTGTTGTTCTTCTTCTTCTTGGTGGTTGTGTTGTTGGAAAGATATACGTGAGTCTTGTATATGATCTCTGTGTGAGTTTTTGCTTTACCTTGACAAAGGATATATAAATACATCTATAAATGCCTGCATCTATATATACATATGAGTAGTAGTGTCAAGTTAAGTGCAAACTCTGGTGTTGGTGTTGCATATGCGTACGGTATATAAAAAAGAGCGTAGAGTTGTGTACACGCAATGATGGTAGGGATAAGTTAAGTTGAGCTTTGTGTATTGTGTGAGTGTAGTTTATATTTCTGTGTTTTGAGTGATTTTGGTTGGAATACCTGACGTGCAGTCGGAAATCATTGGAGAATTGATATCGATCGCTCATAATTAATAAGGGAAAAGGTCTTTCACACGGATGATGGGAAATCGGAGGAACTTTTTGGATGCCAACAACGGAAGAGCAATGAAACGCAGGAGAAGTGGGGAGAGATACCGAGCAGCTTGAAAATTTAATGCAGTGTTTTGTTGTATTAGTTTTGTTTTTAGTGTGTAGAACTTGTAGTGAATAGAATTATTAGTTTCCAGAGTTCTATACCAAAAGAAAAGAGAGTCAGTGTTCTTCTGTCTGTATAGTTCATTCATCCACGTACTTAAGTACTCAACGTAGATAGCAATCAAGAAAATAATGCAAGAAATACATCGAACAGTTTAGTTTCGTAGTTGGTGGTGAGGGCTCTGGCTGGACACAATTTACAATTACAGTCCATCTGCTCATTAATAATCCCTTGATACAAGACTTGACTTTTACAAGTGAAATATTACAAATAGAACAAGACAAATGGGAGCGAATCTTGCTAAAGGTGGCAATGCATTTTTGGAAGCTTTACCTGGAACACAAGTAAGTTTTTTTAATCCCCTTTTTATCATACATAATATTTTACATACAATCTGCAACACTCATTCGCTCAACTATTAGTCGGGATTTTGTACAAAGACATTTACAACATGTTTTGCTGCCTATATTATGTCAATGCGTGTGAATGTAGATATAATATAAACAGATAAGGACACTAATCCCTTTTTTGGCTATTATATGGTGATAGAAAGTAATTTGATTCTGTAGCACATTGTTAATGTTCCTGTGATTGATGTATAAATGATAAATAGTAATTTTATTAACGAATCATTTGTTGTATGTTGTTTATCAAATTATTGTCCCCACTAATGATCATTAGACTTTAGACATGTTGTAACCATTATTAAATGCAGTTTATTGAATGCTACGTGCAATATTACTGTACATTAAAGCATGTGAGTATTATAAGTACTAGAAATATTACCCTCCATACTCTATAATATACATCGTCATTTTGTAACAATAACAAGTCAAATACCACCTGCATGTGTAATACTTATTCTCGTATAAATTACCTATACGGATAACATAAATCTTTCTGGGTATTTAGAATTTAAAGATGACTAACAACACTAACAGTCACCGTGATAAAAATAAATGTTAATGACAAATTGATAACATGTGTGCAATCACGATCGTATATTATAAGTGTATGGAACATTTAGCTTATAAATGTGTCGCCAACTTTTATCTACAAGACTATAAATATACATCAGTCAGCGTGATGAACTTAGTTGTTTTGCACACCAAGCAATTCAACTAGGACAAATATATTAAAAGCAAATTGCTCCTTTGGTCAAATAGGGTAATCCTGTATGCATGACACTATTTTTGTCATACATATTTAGAATAAGCTATATATGGCACATAGGTAGAATAGTTCTATAAAGCTTTGTGTTAAATACGACTTCTAATTTACTTTGGTCATCCTGCACATAGATAAAGGTCTTTATTATGTAGAATACAAAAGTGTTTTTGAAGTTGTGTTTACATAACGTATCTATTTGTTATGTAAGTATGTGTGACACAGATCATGAGGAAGTGAAATAAACTGATAATATAGCTCTACATCCGCTAAGTCCATAGAGTTACATACTAACATAGTACATTGCATAAGCAGTTTAAAGATGCATCGAGCGTCTCCGCATATTGATATTAGCTTACGAAATGGGTTCAGATAGTAATATTATTATAATATTGTTCACCAGACCCGAGCGAGTCTATATACTAAAAGCTTACCACCACGGAGGATGCACAATTCACTCAGAAAATGCGAAATGCGTAGTCTATACTTGTATTTAGGTACGGAGTGTGTATGTCAATACACTGCACACAGATCTATAAATCAATCAATGGAACGTGTGTTAGTGTTAGTGCTGTTACATTATTACTGTACTTGTAGAAATCTTATGCTTTTATGTTTTTGTAAGCGCGTGTATCGTTTCTGTACAAAAAGTGCTAGAAAAATATCAATTAAGAATAACAGCAACAATAATATTAATAATTATTACCTTTCGTGTATTGTGGCAATGTAAATAAATATAAAATGCAAGCACCTACACTGAAAAAAGCCCAACACGTGTGTCTGGGCACTGACACTATCTCTACATCCTGTAAGTAAGTTGTTGAAGTTTTCTTTGTGGTATCCTTTTTAGGTTAGACTGATGAATCACCTGCCCGTTTATTCACTTACGTTCCTTTTCTTACTCACTTCCTTTCTAAAAAATCCTTCCGTAGGTTCCACTTTACTTACCTCATTGGCTTCCAATTAGTAATAGATCTTGTTTGCACACTTTTCACCAGAAACATTCATTAATATACACTGACTGTACCTTTAATAATCGTCATAAGCTCAGAATTTATATAATCTCTTTGGACGTACACACACAATAAATAATGCAGTGCAGTTCATTTTGTACCTGATTCCTTAGAAAATAACACAGTGCTTATTATTTCTGAGGGCATTGTATTGTATATTATTGTATTGCCTAGAGATTGTAATAATCTGTAGCAATCATGTTGTCGTGTGGTCAGTCTAATTTACTGAATTAACTCAGATCAAATTGCATTTTCATATTTTAACATATCACCTGCCATACACAACAATACAATAGAAATGAAAGCCAAAGCAAACTCAACACTCGAGCAACTCGACTATAATCATTAAATAAATGAGAAACTTCTAAATGAATGACAGTATTTGTTGTAGCAGGCACCTTTTGGCTTACTTTACTCACTCACACTCATAATAACTCTTAAGAAACACGAGTAATGAGAGATCGATAGCAAACATAACTAAGGGAAAGAGATATTATTTTATTTATATATTTTTCTTGTGAATGTTTGTACTGCAATGTATGTATGTACTACGTATGTATTACATTGAGCAGCAGGTATCTTTGTGTTTTTCTACTTTAGTTGTTTATTTGTGATTAATGAATAATAAAAGGTGAAACAAAACGAAGGAATTGTTCTCTACATACTACATACACACAGAGAGACTCTAAACAAGAATTCATATTGCACATTAGGCATTCGTTTGTTTGATAGATAGCTAATAAATGTACATGAAAATCATGACTTGCCTTACTTCGTGCATTCTGCTTGCAGTATTTATTTCTTTACTACTACAAGATACTACTTACTTATTACTTGTGCACTATACATGCAAGAAGTATGAGAATATTATATGATATTAATGATGATAATATCTGCGTAGTAAAATATTCCTCTACTACTTACGTGGACCAACCTATCCTTCAAATAAAACATGAATAATTGAGAATTGTTGTTTTGTTGTGTATGAGGAATCTACATCTATACAACACACTACAACTCGTCATTACATGTTGAATGTTCATGTTTTGAAGTTACACAAAGTTAAGCAAATAGCTTGTTTGGTCAGTCATGTAAGCATTGTGTTGTCTGGTCAAGCGTCACGTCTGGCAAATCCTCTTGTAGTCATTTTAAATGCTTTTATCGCATCATTCCTTCGTCTCCTTTAAGTGTGATGATGATGACCCACTTAAACATTTTACTATACACATTTTGTTTCATGGCCTGGCTTGAATTGGCCTGCTGTGGTAGAGTAGTAGTAGTAGTATTTGAATGTAGTATGTTGTATGGTGATAGGATGGTGTGTTGATCTGAATGAGCCTTGTCAGGCTGGTTATTCGTGGCGGCTGCAGTAATGCAAAGCAGTTTAGAACACACAGTGCACACACGTTCCCTGTTATTATTACAATTGTTATTATGTGAGCCTGTGTTATAACTTAATGTTCAAACAACCATTTGTCTTGACCTTAGATCCGGGACTTAAGAATTTTACCTGTTTCATTTTAATTTGCTTTTTTAATGTTGGTGTCAGTGGGCCAGGAATACAAAACAATCTTAGGGTTAAAGTGCGATTTCAACAAAAACCTCGACCCGCTGCAGAAGGAACGTCGCATAATAGATGTACTGTAACAAAAAGTTGTACTACTATTTCCTAATACCACACCAGTGGGTTATCCTTCGGGCATTACATATCAAGAAGATTCTAGTAGTAGTGGTTGATCCACACACACTTTCACTTTTTGGCATCATTGAGAGCACGTATCTAGTATCTGCATACCTACAACTGCTACATCGACAAAATCCACCAGAAATACTTTGAATTCAATGAGTCTATTCCCTACCACACCAACACCACCTTGAACAGGTATGCACTTGCATGTTGCATAGCATACGATTTTGTAGTGGTGTGTAGCAGTTAAATTTTTTATTGGAAATAAAAAGAGTGAATTCCAAAGCATTTGCCTTGCCAAAGAACGAGCATCTCTGTTTTTTTCTCGTGTATTTCGAAGAGTTGCAAGTGTGCATGATATTATAAACCAACAATAGGTACTTTTGGTGAATATAACGACTCTCAAAGGGACCGTAAAACGAATTTCCCTTGAGTTGGCTCTACTTGAGATTGTATTGTTCATTATGGCCCTACTAATGAAACTGACAAGTGTGACAGGACGGTCACGTACAGTTATAGCCTCGGAGCTATTGGTATTTGAATTGCTCTGCGCACAGGTAACACATAATATCCTCCTGGTAAATACACAACTAAGCACAGATTACTAGGGTTGGGTTAGCTATGGGTATTAAAAGAATTTTATTATAACCTCACTAGCTGTATAATGCAATGTAACTGATCTGAAACATAACGCTGAAAAATTCATTTGTACCTGTTTGTTAGTATGTTGGTTGCATTGTAACAAGCTAGCCAAAGTGTATGCACTTTGCTGGGATTAGTATATAGGATGAGTTGGATGGATTGTTAAAACAGACTGATGCTGCTACATGGTCCATTTTCACATTAGTTTTACAATTAGCACATCTTTGTGCACTACACTGTAATTGTGATTTATACAGTTCAGCATGACTTGTTCAAAAATTTGCATGTGTACAAGACATTCCATTCTACCAGGTTTATAACTGCCTATAATTTTAGGATTAGGCAGTTAGTGCTAGCACAGAGTGTCGCTTTACGTGATGAGAATATATTATTTTTCCCATAAGGATAAAAAACCTCAATGAAACATTTTTATGATTTTTAAGAATTGTGTTATTATAGCACCTAACCGCAACTATGTCGAGTGTATAATGTGCTCAATGTATTATGCGCTATTCTAGCTGATTATGCACTGAAAATGCATAATGGTGCGATGAGGACAATAAAACCAGAAAGAAACTTAATAATAATAAGTAAGACACATGCATTAACATAACTAACCACACTGCTCAAAATATACAGACATATTTTAAGACATAAATAATTACGACTGTGGCACACGATTACATTTTATATCTCTCTTTTGTGTAGTATGTGCACAACAATACATTTACATTAGTAACTAACTATATATGTGAATGTATTGGTAGAAACAAGAATAAAAGTATGTACTAGTGTTTGGTATTTGTGACTATTGTGAGTGAGGACATGGTTAAAATGAAGCCATGAAATTCTCCTGTGGTTTCCTTGTATTGAATTGTATTGTTTAAAAGGCTACGTCAGAGTCAGAGTAGATTCAGCGTGTGTACAATTACATGTGCGAATGTGTGTTGCAGATTTAATTAAGATTGGAATGAGGTTAATGAATTAAAGCATTAAATTATATTTGTTTTGTTTATCTTCTTGTTCACAGAGTCCACATCATGTTGTAATGGTTGGCCTCGACTCTGCCGGGAAAACGACGGCTTTATATCGGCTGAAATTAGATTCTTATTTGAACACTGTAAGTTTTCAACACACATACTACAACATTATAATAACAACTACACTTCAAATCTACCACTGCTGTGAAGAAAATTACTCCTAGCAATCTTACATTCTACTTTGTATATAGCAGATTCAGTTTTAAACCTTCGACATTGAATTGAATTGCAGCAATAACAATAATGATAATGCAAATCATGAATCTAAGTATTAGGTATTTATTTTATTGACGAAATCTTTTATGTGTATCTTTGTACAGGTTCCCACGATAGGGTTTAATTGTGAACGAATCAGAGGATCTAAAGGAAAGTCGAAAGGTGTCAATTTCATCGTGTGGGATGTGGGTGGACAGGTAATTGCTTCTTTTTCTTTGTACATTTTTTAGCGTTGTACTCTGAATGAAAGTCAATAATGTTAAAATGAGTTTCGTTTCGAAACTGGAAGTGGCGACAATAAGTAATCTGCTAGTTTTGTGTAAAGAACTGAATTCTAAACTATTACAATTAGGATAAAGCAATCTAAACTAACTAAGTTGCTGTAATTTGGGACAAAAGTGACATGAAAAGTTTTCCATTGCATTACTAATACAACTTCGACTTACATCTTCTATATGTAGTAAGAACAGTAACTCTCGTCTCCGTTGTTTTATTTATTCATGTGTAATGTATACCTACTGAAGAGAAAAGTAGACTACTAGTTGTAGTGAGTACAAATAATATATACACATCAGTCCTTTGTCAATTAAAGAGAATTTAAAGTAGATTGTGTAGACTAGACCTACGTTTATCTACAGTATGCTCAACGCTCAACATTGACTCATTCGACCAAAATGGCAAAAGTGAGGCACACAGTAAATAAAATAGTGTCCCTGTGTGATAAGATAATACAACATTATATCTGTATCTCTAATGCCAAGCCAAAGCAAGCCAAGTTGAAATTACAGTGAGTTGAGTTGAGAGTTGAGTCGGTTAGCTCAGTTCACATAAAAATGAGATTATTTTATGTACGAGATATTACATGTGGCATCATCGTGTTATTTTATTTTCTTCTTGGCAGTTGGAAGTTGGATGGAGTCGAGTGGAATCTTCCATTGCAGAAAACTGCAACTCACTCACTCCTTTATTTACGTACATGTACGTACTAAGTACTCTCTAGACAACCCGAGTTGTGCTCAACTTGTCTTATTATGCTACCTATAGCAGTTGTCTGTCTGTAGATTGTACACTTGTTGTTTGTGTCCTCTGTGTATGTTGCAAGGTGTTTTCTGCTTTCCGTTGACCAACTGTCTGTTTGTTTGCGATATGCAACCAACAACACGATGCAGTTTATATTATTACATTCAATTTGATTATTTCTATTGCTCCTGCAGTACTTGGCACTAAAAAACTTTTTGTACAAGTACCTACAGGTATACTGCTTATTATTATTATGTACAAAAGTATTGTATTAGTATAGAGTATACCTATAGTAAATATACATGCTACTGAGTTACAAGTAGAGACTAAAAAGACAGCCGTTTTTGTTTGTGTGTATAGAACGAAAGGGATGCCTTTAAGTGGCTGACATGCAAACAGACAGACACAGACCTCCAACGGACAATTTGCAACAACTTTGATGAGTTTTTCTACACGCAAAACCTTTCATATGTAATATGAAGTTGCTGTGATGAACTATTCTATTCTCAGTCTCTTTTCATGAATCCTATAATTCAAATCATGCACTTTTCTATTACGTTCGTCATTATATGTATTATACTAAAGTGTATAATACATGGAAAGTAATGCAATTTGATGCCTCTTGTGTAGTAATACTCAGAAAGGATGTTCACATTGAACATTGAAAATGAAATTGACTTTCTGTTTGTGTGAATGAGTCATGGAAGTCGTGTTACAGTTAATTTTATTCACATACTCATCATTTTCATGCTAAATTCGCCAGATTAACAAGTAGGTACACCCAGATAGTAGACAGAGTAGTGGGAAAAATAAAATTACGATAATATAATTCAACCTTTAGCTCTTAAATGTCATTTCGTGCGGTTGAGTTATTGAATTGAAATGTCACTAAGCTGTCACGGAAAGCGTTTTTGCTTTATAGCCACATTTTTTATCATTGTGAGACAGAAACTAATAAAGTAAACGTATGCAAATAAAAAATAAAAATAATTGGTGGTCCAAAATTCACATAACTACATGTAAATACATACAAATATACTTTATACTTCATACTAAACATATTGCACGTATACCTACAAGGCAAATATGCAAGGCAAGCTGTTACACAGTGCTATAAATGTATCTACATGGCAATTTCAGAGAAACTGAAATAGAAATAGAGCGTTTATCTGTGTGTTATTGCAGTGTGCAAAAGTGTAGATTTATTTTAGAGTTCTCCGATGCAATGGAATTACCACAAGCATGTGGGTAATACAATAATTACTATAATCGTTATTATTACAGTTCTGCCTACATGTGGTGTTCATATAAGGACTTTGAGCACATTGCAAGCTGTGGATGTTATAATAGCTAGAAGAGATTCGCGATCCTTTAAACGAGGATTGCAAGCTTACATAAACAAAGGATGCACAATGCATCTAATCTACATCCTTATACACTGAGCATAACTGACAATGAGTGACTCATGATGTTAAAACAATAGGTATTCATTAGACGTGTCATTCATAAGCGACAGAACTACACAACACAGCACTATAATTCATAACATAGTAATGTAGAACATAATTCTGCGTGTCATAACTCTACATAGAGATATTACAGCAGATAAAATATAACTAAACCCATTCAGTTATTTGTTTCATTGAGTTTAGCACTGTAGCACTATTCTTGCAATATTGTGCAACAAAGTTAAGTCTGGCCTAAATGTAATGTAAATAGCATAGTATTAAATTTCGACTGAATGGGCCCACAGAAATATAATGATGCTATAAAAATAAATTGTAATACAATAAGTGTAGCTTACCTACTGCTGCTTTAATATATTCCAACATTGCACTCGTGAAAAGAATGTCATGTCATAAATGAGTTCTGTGTGGAATCCCCACTTGCTTTACAACCACAGTCAGTGTACAAAGCATCATACAGTTACATAAATGATTACCTAATATTTTTATCTATGTATCTATGCGCATCTGCTTTTGCTCATTTTATCAATTACGTTTTCATTGCTGTTTGATGTAGTAGTGATCTAGTGATCGTAAATTATGTTGGAATTCTGTTGCAGTTCCATAAACAAAAAGATGTTTCAAAATAGAAATTCATTATGGTAGAGCTATACAGAAATATACTATGAGTTTATATGCAGATGTCAAATGGTATGTTATTATGAGCCCGTCTTTGCTTTGGCAAGGCTTTTAATCATGAATTTATTATGTCTTATTCATACTAACTGTGTGCATTGCATTTCTGATCTATTTATGTGAACTACTGTTTTATTCGAGCATTACTATTGTTAGTCAGGCATTGGATTGGCTTATAGGTAGATACACTGTAAATAATTGGCGCAACTTTTGTTACCGTTATTGAACTGAAGGTGAAGAGTACATAAAATATTGTGTACATACTTACCTATTGTTAGAACACTATTTCCATTAGATACGATAATGCAAAAAAGCGTTATGTTGCTGAATGACACGAAAGCAACGGCTTCTTTCATCATTTCCAACAACTTTACTTAGAAAAAGAACAATATTATTAGCTACCTGCTTTTTCTTGTAATATAAAAGGTACACATAGCTAAGTATATACTCATAAACTTATTTACTACAACAGGCTCATTTTACTTTTGTGTATGATGTGATGACTAAACTTCTGTTTCTGACACGCAGCACGACACAGCGTTGTTTCATTTCATGTTGCTTATTAAGCAGTCCAGGTGCTCCAATTTCCAATTTCGTGTCTCCGCCTTGTTGCATTATTTGTTGTGTGATGTGATGAATCGTCTAGTTCATTCCAGTTCACCGAAAAGGGTCGTGTTTGACGTAAACCGATGTAAAGATACTTTTACATGTAGGTAGTTGTGCTGTATAAATATAGGTATAGTGTATTTATATATGTATGCCTGTAAAACTGTGCTAGATTGCTGTATGAAGCCAGAGACTCGTGTAAGCAACAGAAAGAACGTAGTTTTAAATATGAATTATTACATTATGTGGTAATAGTAAGTACTTGTGTGTGTTTTCAGACTGTAAGTAGCTTTTGCAAATCACATGAAGAAAGTTGGTTCATTAGGTTTGAGGTTTGACCTAGGTATAGAGCGCGAATCTATTTTTACTGCCATACTACGTTATGTAAGTTTAGCAATGCAAGGATATTAGTCATCCGCGTAGCGTAAGACGGAAGTTGTAATGAGGTGTTGGATGGAAGTGCACAGTTAAAAAAAGATGTGCACAAATACTAATTGAATGTGTGTGTTTTTCATTAACAGGAAAAGCTTCGTCCACTTTGGAAATCCTACACGAGGCACACAGACGGTATAGTATTTGTATTGGACTCTTTAGACGAAGAACGTTTTGAAGAAGCCAAGATGGAACTTATACGAACTGTACGCTCTAACGATAATCTGGGAGTACCTCTACTTCTGTTAGCTAATAAACAAGATCTTCCTGGTTCGAAAGAGCCTCAAGAAATTGAAAATTTGCTGCAGCTTAGGGAAACTCTTCACAATACTCTGTATCATGTACAGCCAGCGTGTGCAATTACAGGTGAGCACAAAAAGAAAACAATTACAGTAAATACCTGTTCAGAGCAAAGCAAAGCATCCCAAACAAGCAATCCCTTCTCAAAGCATTTTTAGACCAAACGCCTACACTTTGTCATCATTTCTTTCATTTCCTGTTGCAATTGAACCTATATTTATGTGCTAGAATTTGCGATCGACTATTTCGTGCAGTAACCAAGCAAGTAATGGACAAAGACATTTATTATACCGTGAAAACTGACAAATGACTCTACTCAAACATTGAGGATGCAATCAAAGCAACATTCAATGTAGTTTTACTTTAAAAGATCGAAACTGAAAAGATTTACGTGTGCAATTTCGTTTTGTTCCACTAAAGCTCAAAAGCAAATACTTAACACAATCTGTTGTATGTTGCATTGCACATAGGTAGGTATCATAGAATCCAATGCATACGATACCATGCCAAATGTTACCATTGCATTTCTACTGGCGCAACATCACAAAATTGCATCTTCCTTTTTTATTAGGATTCTGAATCTGAGTGCCAAGGTATGTATACATTTGTTTCTAGACCAACTACGCAATATAAAACCAGAGCATTCTATGTATAGAGTTCCAAATGCAGATGATGATGCTAATACTTCACCAATACCAATTCTTGATGCTGCATAGCACATACATCCAATGCACACGGCTGCATTATTGTGTACTCGACTGTATGTACTGTACTGTGTTTGTGATGCTAATGTTAAAGATGTTTTGTAATAGAATATATCTGTAAAACGTGTTTTATTGATGTGCATCGGATACATGTACAAGTATATTCCAATTCCAATATCAACGGATACATTCATCCGACAAGTATTTGTTTGTAGAGACAAACGGTCTTGACACTGACGTAGACGTATGGAGGATCAATAGTTAAACTCTTGTAATGCAATGCTATACCAAAGTTCGTATTCTGAATCAGCAATGACGCAAATGATATCAAAGGTCGAATTTCTTTTATTGTGTTCTTTGTATCTTTGTATGTATCAACAAAGAGATGAATTCCTAGCTCTATATAGGATTGATTACATAGTAAAATGGTCTCTTGGTTCGGATAAGGCGTTGCAAATAAGTAATAACGTTAATACATGTAGCTATTTTTCAATTGGGAACTAACTGGAGGACTTGAAATGAATTCCATGGTTGGGAAGATGAAGATAAGTAGATTGTTGTGTAGAGATAGTTGCAAAAGAAGGATGGATATGAAATTCATCCATGGCGATAAATAAAATCCCTTTGTCAGACGTACACAGAGATGTTTTAGATTAAATTTTCGTGAGAACGTATTGTACTAGGGATAAGAAATTCCATTTATTTTTATTGTTACATTGAACGCTCTGGTGATTGAGTATACATTTCGTCACTGTCGTTATTTCTTTCAGCAATGACAGACCATGCACTAAAAAAAGTTCAAGCATGTTCGTATGTGTTAAGTGTATTGTATGTAGAGTAGGTATACACGTGGAATTAAACTTGTTTGACTTTGTTGATTGTCTACAAGTACATTTGTGTCGTTACTGTTTATAGTTAGCTGTACTAATGTTAACTAGCTACAAACAATTGTGTATTAAAGTATTAATACTATAAACCATAAAAATGCTCATTCCATTCCATTTTTACGAATCCAAGCTACTTACAGTAGTAGCAATTTTTATGATGTTGTCGGCCAAATGAAGGATATATGTAATTTAAGTGCACATTGTGCGCATTTGTTTGTATAGAACATACCATAGCATGCACTGATCATGTGGTTGTCTCATAAGCGGAATTTGGGAGTGTTTTTCAAGCAAAGAGCATAAAAGGGGTAGGTGGAGGATCACATCATAATAATAGGAGAAATAAATAAAATATATCCTAGATTTGATTTCCCCGTTCTTTTCAACAATGAATTATTGAAAGTTTACATATGTACAATTTCTCAAGAGAACAAAAAGAAAGAAGTTTGTACGAGTAACAAATGTACGATTTCCGCCGCAAACATTACAGCAGTATCAGCACTAACAAAGTTTTACGAACATCAGATACTTACTTTAGGTATACTTCTGTTGCTACGTAAAATGTATGTAACATGCGGATAAAATCATGTTTCACAACAACTCCCGTGGCCCTGTAGCTAAGCCACCTTTCCATCCCAAAAACTTTTAAACTTGAACATCATCAATAAACTACCTTCCGATGTGTTGCTACTAACTTGGCTAAAGAAACAAACAGCAAAGCCAACTGCAATTCTAAGGGCAAAATCAGAATCACTCTTTTTCTGTATTTTCAAGGCATTAATTACAATGGTATATACATGTTTAGACAAATACAAAGAATATAGACAGATATTGTATAATACAAATAAGTAACATATTAACACGTTGAGTCTGAGTATTTAGCAAGAATACTACATGCATTGTAAGGGTGAGACTGACTTGACTTTAAAAACCTGAGGTTTTCACACGGGAAAGGAACTTGAGATAAGTTTCATGAGAAAATAAAATATTATAATTGAAATCACATAAACTCATCTAGGAGTAAATAATACGTAACAATTACCACTGTGTGTATTACTATTATTACAATCGACAGTAGCTCGTACACGACATAAACAAGGCAAATATTTTTGAAATGTTAGCTACATGTTATCTTATTGGTACACACAATTATATAGGTAGGTGTATATTCTATAAAATAGCACTGTAGCACAATAACTTCTTTACCAAGTTAAACTGTTGGAATTTCCTATCTTTATTAGCGTGCTTTGCTTGAGACTTGACACTCTATATACTAATGCATAATGGGAATTATGACAATGACATTAAAAAATGCACATACATAACATGCGAATGCAATGTCTAATCCACAGTTTGTTTGTTTTATTTTCAGGGGAAGGACTTGACGAAGGTGTAGAAGTACTTTATGAAATGATATTAAAAAGAAGAAAGCTTCGGAAAAAGAAGAAGTGAACTTATGACTTAGTTTTTATAGAAATTATTCAATTATTGTTATATACTGTACTGTATTGTATAAAAATAACTCATTCACCTCTAAGAATGAATTTCACACGATAATGTTGTTGTACACATGCATACAACTGAAGTCTAAATGTAATATGTACGCGACAGAATATTACAACGGATGCGATGAACTAACTAATTATTACTATTGATTGTTGAGAAGGGATTTTTTTACATTATTTTACTTCCAACATGAAGAAACTCAAAGCAAACAAGTTGTGTATTGTAATTTACATGCAATCGATCTTCAACCACTACTACTACTACATACTACATACTACAAAACTACAATTATTAACGGTAGCTACAACGTAGCTACTACATACACTGACTATGTAATATTTAATATTATAAAACAAGTTACGGATACACAATACTATTATAAATGAAGTGTGAAGAAATCAAAGATGCAATATCCAAAACGGAAACATTCTCAGCAGCCGATGCCGCCGATATAATATACACGATACTATTTAGCGATATGTAAGAGTTAATTAAGCAGGTATTTATGTAGATAGAGTAATACTGATGGATATAATGGAATAAAATATTTGTAGAGAGTCTTCATAAAAGAAAAAGTACGTACATGTTTTTGGTACGTGTGAGCAACTCAACTATTTAAGTATACTAAAGTACATGTTATATTATTATGGACAATCTGCTTTTTATAACAATAATTATGGTGTTATTATACCGAAAAATAGAGAGATCACAGAAGTTTTGAAGGGAAAAAGAAATATTTATTATTACTATTATGTGTCACATCGCTCGCGCACACAAAACACAGATAATTATTATTACTACTATGAATTTCAATGTAATCCTAATCTAAAAGTGAGTTGAATCGAGAAATCAAGGAGTAATACATTGCATACAACAAACGAAAAACACGTAGATTCAACTTACAATTATTAATCAAGAGTCCATAATTAAATACCTACCTACCTAAAGATTATACCTATACGATTTTTTGGCAAAACAAATTCCCCTTTCTATATACAACAATAGAAATTCTAGTAAAATGATTGATCAATAAATATGAAATGACTCGACAGACTTAATTACAAGTGAATTAACTACAAGTAAGTAAAAAAACAGGATCTAAAATTGTAAATGATAACATGTATATGTATTACTTCTACAAAGTACACTTACGTACAGACACACCTACTAAGACAGAGTAATTTAATTAAATGAACTCCCTACGACTTGGAAAAATGAAAATATGAAGTGAATTTATGTAAAAAGGATCTAGTTTGTAGGCAAAAGGATTGTAATTAATTGTACTAAGGTAATTATAAATAACTTGCGACGACCCTTATATTAATTATTATCATGTCATTGTCACCTCAACTGTGTTCTGAACTTTTGTTACAATAGATAATCACGCAATCATAATGGCAACTACCTTATACTTAATTAATGTCTCATCAAAATGAAATATACCTGTAATTTTATTTTATAATTAGCTGTATCATGTTGTACATAGGTATAAATAGTAGCTAAAGATATATTATTACAATTATGATGAATTAATAGCTTTTGTTTGTTTAAAAAACTGAGATATAGATTTTAAACTTTGGATGTGTTGTTGTAAATATGTAACACATCTGTAAGTATCGTTTAAAATAATAATATTAAATATGTCATTGTACATTATTGTAAATGTATAATGTCAGTCGAAGAAGCAGAAAGACAAATATT
Organism: Pogonognathellus longicornis; assembly: GCA_034694085.1. Taxonomy (NCBI): domain Eukaryota; kingdom Metazoa; phylum Arthropoda; class Collembola; order Entomobryomorpha; family Tomoceridae; genus Pogonognathellus; species Pogonognathellus longicornis. The sequence goes on from JAQFYB010000506.1 coordinate 19,922, forward strand.
GCTAACTTTTCGGGTAATTGATTGGACATTACCTTCTTCCTATGTTATCAAGTAATATTATACATTACAAATTACAACACTTATATATAGAAGTACTTAACTTAACACGCAAACGACAATGTCAACAAAACACCCAGTAAACCATGGAATAAATTGTTTTGTTCGTTTTATCATACACGTGTTTTCAATCATCGGATACTTTTTCAGACACCTATACCTAAAGGATTTACAGAAAGAGACAATTTTTTTTAAATGTATATCATTAGCACAGCAATAGCAAATATGTTGCTAAGGTTTGCACGTAGAGTTCCCGTCTACGGACGACAAATACTCTTCGCCTTTAGGGAAATCATGACAGAGGTTGGATAGTTGGATCCGGTTTCCAGACCAAATCTCTGAAGGATGATGACAAGAAAAGGAACTTTCATCCCTAGGATTACCCGGTTGCTCATTTTAACTTGTCGTCTCTTTTTACAGGATAAAAAGAAACGACACATCACGTTGCATTATAAAATTTTCACTTACAATTCCTTCTGGCGTCCATAAATCATTTTAGTAGCAAGCAAAAAGGTTTTCCATATCTCTGGGTACTTGGATCATGTTGGATTGAATAATCATGTTATACTACTACTGATAATAGGAAGGAGAAGACACTTTTTTCATTTTTCATCCAACTTCTTCTTTATAGTTTATAGTCCCCAATGTTTCGGAGTGGATATAGAAATAAATTCAATTATAAACGACTTACGGAAGAACGTCTGCATAACTTTCATAACTTCCATGCAGAGCATACTGACAGTGACACAACATTTTTCCCACCTAGAAATCTACTCCCTTATACGATTTCTTCATGCTACAGTGTGTCGTATGAAAGATCCCTTAAACTTATACATACTCTTTTAAAAGTTTCCAACAGAAACTGCATTAACTATATTATTATAATATATAGTGCCTTAAGTCATGGCTCATGAATTTTCGGATTGGTTAACCGTGCATGAACACACGTATCATTTCCGAGCACTCACTCAATTTTTTCTTGTCACGTTTTTAAGATGCTGATAACTTGAGATTATAAATGGAATGCTATATTAAATGTCCACAATACGTGATGTCACAACATTTTAAATTAACAAACTTTTCGTTTAACGCATATTTTCTTTTCATAGAGACACTAAATACTAAATCGATATTTCTCGATTCATAATCTGTTGGGTATGTCTTTAGAACATTCACTTTAACATGATACCAATTTACAATTACTAGTATTAGCATAAAAATGTTTTCAAATATGTAAAGTTTGAGTTGAATTATAATTACTAATTACTTTTCTCATTAGAAGGTTCAATTGTATAGCTCTATACATACATTCAAAATAATTTCAGGCATATCTGTGTAATTAGAATAGTAATAATTAATAATGCTTCGTTAACTTATTGTATCAGAGATTTACTAAGATAAGATATAGCAACCTAGTCAATGCCCTTCAAGATGGTCATTTAACTTAAGACTTATGAGTGATGATTTACATTCTATAATATTTCCAATGATTAGACCTTGACCCACAACTATCTGTAACAAGTTCAAGTAGATCTTATTTCAAGATTGTATTATACATATCAACAAAGAATTTGTGTATTTTCAAATTAGTGAGTGTATGAAATAGAAATCATTTTGGTATGCACAATACAAAACCTTGGTTTGTCTTTATAAACATATTGAAACGTTACGTCTTTATTTCAATGGATATTCGACATATATAATAATATGCATATATCGTATCACAAAGAAAACAGTTTTAGGAAGTAAATACAAATACCTTAAAACGGTATTTGGCCAAAGTTATAAATATGTAAATGTTATTTATACGCTATGACAAAGGTACTAACTTTTCTAGAACTGGATACCATTTATTTTAGTAAAACGAATTTACCGGATAACAAAAAATGTACCGCAGTAATAACAGCGGTAACTGAACTGAACGATATAGTAAAGAAATCCATGAACTGAGCTGTACTTAATTACTTGTCAATCATTTGACTAAGGCAATCTTTGAGCTTACTTGAGCAACATGCATTTACACTGTATTTATTTGAACGATTTTTTGTGTAGTCTTTAACCGTGGGTGATAATTTCAACCACATTCATTGCTGAAATCAAGTGTATTTTTAACAACATTTTCAAAACATTATAATGAAAAATCTGGAAGAAGTTTTTACAACAGTAACTTTTAAGGATGAGATTGTTACTCATATTAACTTAATCGCAATCTAAATCGGATTGAACTAACTCGTCTCTATACTATACTAAATTATTGCAGCATTTCATAAAGTACATATACATTCTCAATCAATACTGTGTACATAAATAAATGCAGTTTTCTTAAATAAGTGCTATCTCGAGTTAGCACAGAAGACAACAATCGCTTGAGTCAAACCATCCGTCATAAATATATGAGCTTCGTAATCATTTGAGTCAATTCCAGTTCCTCCGAATATAGACAACACATGCTGCAAAAACAGCTACAAAGGCACAACAAGCGGTGAGCTGGTAAGCGATTGCCAATGACGATCGTAATACAACCCCCTAAAATACAAAAAATGTCAATTCTTGAATTGGATAAAGCGATGCTATGTACTTGAGATTTTAGATATATTCTACTTACCCATCCACCCATTCCATGAACATATGAAGCAACCCTGGTAGCAATGTATTTGAGTGACCAATCAATAAGACGACGAAAGGTCTTGTCCAAACCTCGCCGAATAGCTTCGATTGCGATATCAGCGCAAAAGAAAAACAGCACAAGAATGCGTTCACGAGTTATTCCATCGCCCTGTTACATCAACAACAATAATCACACTGGATAAATCATTTATTTTAATATTATAGGTAAGTTGTGCTTATTAAATGGCAAACTAATTATTACCTGGAAAAGCTCTTGCAACAAATGAACAAAATGATCACAGTTCAACGATTCCAAAGTTATAGCTTGGGCTCGCTTACGAACACATTCTCTTTCCTTAGACCGGGAAAATGCATCTGCAAGTTGCCGCAACTCACGACCCGCTCTTGACCAGTCCAGAAGCCTGATGCAATATAAAAAAAGGGTTAAGTCATAATTTTTAAAACATTATCTTATATCAATCATTTCCAACGTGTAATTGGGCGTTGGAACAGTGGGGTATGTATATCACTATTAGTTTAGTATATATACATTTCTCAAGTTATTAAAAATACTTAATACTTGGGAGATGTAAAACGATAATACCTTTCAGGTGACACTGCATCATCAATAGCAAAGCGTCCAAGGACTGTTGGTTGGGTCAATCCATTCCGTTCAATTTCGGTGCGAATGAAGTCTAGGTACAAATGACGCCCTTCTTCAGCTTCCTCCCGGATTTCTTCTGGTGGTGGATCAGGAAGTGGCGGTACAGAATCTTCAATTGCCACAGTACTGTCTTTTTCATCAACTGTTTCATCCTCCTCCTCTCCGAAAGTACGTGCCATCTTGAATCGAATGCGCTAAGATGGTCAAATAACTGAAATAAAAAATAATTCATAAATCCTCCTGATACAAAATATTTTGCATGCTGTCATCAATTTTTGAACAACTAACGGTTGAGAATCATTATTCATTACTGTAAGTAATGATTGGTTATCTTGGACTAGTCTAGCATCTGTCAAGACATGCTGGTGTGCTAGAAGATGTAACATCTCGGATATATATCTTCTATTATCAAATGATTATTGAATTTTAATAAACTTCTGTCAAAATCAATGTTATAAAAATTAAATGGCAATAATTGAAAAAAGTACTAAATTAATGCGCACGCATGTTGTGCTAAATGTTGACTTTGTTGACTAAGACAAAGTTTAAAGTTATATTTCAACATCATGAATCATGCAATGCATAATAATCTGTTGAATGCATATTCAAATCAATCAAACTCAGTGTCAATGACAAAAATATTTGTGTTATTGTTTTAATTAAGACACTAACCTTTCAAACTCTTTGCTAAAAGGCAAGGCAGGTAGGTGAGCGAGTGTTTATTCCAAAAATTTACTGTCAACGATTTGCGCTGTGTCAGGACATAGGTCACGGTGGTTTGTTTCGATGCACAGGTATCTCCAGTTCTTCTGACACGGACAAAAATTGATCAAAACAGAAACAAGGCAATACCTCCAGTCAAATGTAATAGGAAAATTTCTGCAAAATTCGCGAATCGTTGAGTGCAAATTGAAAATAAACCATTCTTGTTTTGTGTTGACTCGTGAAACTGCAACTAATCATTCCCCACAGTCGATTACCTATTCTTAAGACCGCCGAAAACTGTCTAAAAGAAAGAACTAGCTTTACCTAACACTTCAACTTCAACACTGATCACGAAATGACACGAATTCGGATTCGGAACTGTCAGACTACAAAAGAACTTCGAAAAACGTAAGAAGAACGAAAAGTTTGTTAAACCTCCTGCGGAATCCGATCCGCTTTTTGACTGGCACTTGTCAGCTGTAGAACAAGACTAAAATATCTTTCCGCCGCCAACTGCTTAGTAAACAAAACTTCGCAGGTGAGAGGAGGTCATCCCACACAACAACAACGAGGGAATCCTTCTCAGTTCTTAAACGCATACACAGTCTGTGTAACACAGATACACACAGAATCACACCACGGAATCACATAAAAATACGCTAAAACATCCACCTCCTGCAATCCTATTTGTATAGGAAAAATGTATTCGTATCCTTTAAAAAATAATCTTTGGCTCGTTTCTTGTCGACTACGCACTTATTTATGTTCCACTGCACTCTGTACTCTATTCTGTCATTCTGTGGGCAATAAACGTCTGAAATATCGTAGATCTTTGACCCTGTTGTGTGACATGAATGCTATATCGTTTAATGTAAAGAGACAGACCACGTTAAATACCCTAAATAGTATACAAAGTGCGCCTTTTGTATAGGTACTTACATTATTAGACCTACCTGTGCTTATGCATTATGCAAAAACACATACAAGGGTATAGAGATATAGAAAATACACATGTAGGTCCTGTGGCTGGTCAATTACCCCTTAATTACCACACGACAGGGGCAGTACTCTTGGGGGCGCCTTTAGACTTAAGTTGCCTTACAGTAAACTATTGACTCTGAACTAGAAGACGTCTCCAGCAGCACACCCAATACAAATGAGTCAAAGATGACAGAATTTTAACAAGCAGATTGTAACTTTATTTTAATTGTCTGTCTGTTTACTAAACAAAATTAAATAAATAATCTAACGATCTTTCTCTACCTTTAAGAAGACTAGAAAATAATGAGCTGAGTTATTTATAGGTATTACTTATACTTCACCCACTGTTGACTGTGTATGGTAATTATTAACTACGGCTGCAACACATTCAATTGAACTGCTAAACACATTAAATACGCTATAGCCGCTATACAGTTCACATTTAAATATTTTCTGATAACAGTAAGAATGCAAATATTTTATGTACTCACTTTAAGTTGATGTTGTGTTTACAGGATGGATGGAAATGATGGAATGAATCATGAATTTGAATTAGTGTGAATTGATGAGTCTCTTCTCTATATGTGAGTAATCCGTTGCAAATCACCAGTGTATAAAATGTAGGTACATTACGTAGAATAAACTGCTACTACAAAAGACACATCAAAATCAAATGCGAAAAACAGGCTCAGCCACAGCAGTAGAAATATGCACACGCAGTGTAAAGCAGTAAATAAGCTGAAAGCTCTACATGTAGAAGTAACAGGTGAATTTATGTATTACATTACCATGTATTCGCATAAGCTCAATCAATTTCATTGTGTGCAGTACACTACACACAAGAACACTTGCATTTCTCCTCGAAACGAGTGTTTATAATATTGGTAATGCCTTAAGGAATAATGTGTGGATGTATATACAAATAGATTTACAAGTATCTAATCTAGTACCATAAAAGAAACCCATTTACACGCTATGCTAGTACTTTTTGCATTTCCAGTCATCAGTCAGCTTAATCCCATTTACAAGCAGTTGAGAGTGTAATGCATCGATCGCCATTGCTAATTGAAGACATGCTATATACTTAAGCGAAGTCTTTACAAAATCTTTTTCTCTATATAATGTGTAAGTACTGTAGTGTTTAACTATGATATGGTTGCGGTTGTGACTTGTTGTGTCTCATCGTAGCAAGCTTATGTCTATTTTTTATTTATTCTTCGGTAACATTTCCTTCAGTATATTCGTGTAATTACATGGATCTATGTATATATATTACCTAACTCTATTTGATATTAATAACCTACACCTATAATATTTTGATAGCATATAATATGTAGGTGGTCAATGGTCAATAATACTTTACTATCTACTCAATGTCGGTTACAAACGCTTGAAATATTTATGAGAAAAATTCGCTCAACCTCATTACTTAGTTTCTAAGATGCTCATGCTGATGTTAAATAGTAGTCCAGTGACTTTTTCGTGTTTTATGAGTCCTGGTATGAAGCTAACCTATAGCGGTTGTGCTGATTAATGCATATAAAATATTATGTCGATTGCGATGGCGTCTGTCGATGTATATGCATCTGTATTAACTTGCTTCGTTTCTTCGTTTTCAGGTACATTACATACAGACAACCAACATAACTTGACTGTCTGTTGGAATTGTCTGTTTCTTACATTCTTACGAAAATATAAAGATACATGTACAAATATTTGCATTTAATATAAGTACTATGTGAAACTCTTCACCGTTTGGCTGGATCACAATTTAATAATTGTACAATACAGAATAGATAGTTGTGGAAATGTCGACTAGTTGAATATATATTAAAAATGTGAGTCATATTTGCTCTTTACAGACATTGATTAGTGAACCAATTATTTAGTTATTTTTAGTCTGTCAGTTCAATGAGCTAAGCAATATTCCATAAGGACGGTTACCTATTGTAAACGTTCAATGTTCAATCTAGGTAATTAGTTTCATAGACAATTTTACCAACCAGGTGCATAGTGCATATACACATCAATAGCACATATCTACAGTATAACGTTTAAAATGTGTTCTTGGACAACGACAACACACCAATATCTTTGCATGTACCACTATGAATCCTGTACACATTGCACCACTCCAGAACAAAATTGTGTACAAATAATTTTATCGCCTGATTATTACTAGATATGTAAATGTTCTCTATACGTAAATTGGTTAGGTACAGGTGAAAGACATTAGCTATTCTCCTTCATACAGTTAGTGGGTACATACAAAAGCTAATAAAGTATGCTGTAGGGACATTCCTTGTTTTACTGCAGTTCAAGCTAAAAGGTTACCTTTAATTTGACAGTGACTCATGATGTCATGTCGTACTAATACAAAAAATGTCTTTATAAATAAAGTCAATGAAACTGTCAAGCTAAAAAGCAGCATTCAATCTCTGTACATATACCTATAATCATTGAATTAATTATTTTTCTAATGTGACAACGACCGTCTCAACTTTTTTATTACTTCACGGGACAATTACATAGCACGGAGAATTACCTACTATACCTACCATGCAAATGTTGGTTTATGTTTTACAATGCAATAATGTAGTACAACTCATAGAAATTATAAAATGGTTGAATGTATTTAAGATGTCATGTCTGTCTTACGTAAGTATTGGTATTACATGAGTGCGTAGGTAATATTAAATTGCATATTAGGTACATCACTGTAAAGTATTATGGTTAAAAATATCATGCAGAGAGATAGCTGATCAGAGCCACACCTTATGTTTATTAAAAAAAAAGAAATACACAGTTCCTTGTTCAATTCGTTTCTTGTGTGTATAGATTCCTTCGGTCAATGTCTTTAGGTTGTTCAACTTTCCATATTTGGCTCTATATGTGGTCCTAACTTTATGTGTAAACATCCAAACATCCAAACACCTCACATATAAAGACATGAAATTGTTTCGGGTGCTATATACCTATACGCAATAGTGTGTCTCTGCAAGAAGATAACGTTTAAACAATGTATTGCTAATACATACCTAGGTCTATGTATTAGTAAATACTTTTTTACTGTTTGTACAGCACCCTTTGTAGAACCATGATGAGATGAGTATGACTTTATGATTGCAAAATCAAATTCTTGTATGTTGATCAGCATAGTTGCTGTTGAGCTTTACGATTGTCAGGTTATCGGTTTTACTAACAAAGAATAAGACGTAGACATGAATCTCCCAGTATTTACAATTGCTAGTGTTTTTCTTACATTACTCACTTTTGCAGATTTCACTTTGAGACCACCTTATTATGGAAAGCAAATAAATTTTGCAATTCCTGGATTGGGTTTACTTGGCGGAAATAATAATCTCAATGGTGGACAAAATCTTTTTGGACCGAGAACGACAACAAGAACTGTAGTACGAACAGGTACATTAAAGATAACTATTTCACACTTATTCATAGAAGTATATATTAAGATGAGACAATATCCGAATTTTGTATTATACAGTGGCCACAGTTACTCAGCCGGCTTTTAGAACTTGTACAATGCCAGTAGTTGCTGGTCTCATGCCATGTGCTGGTCGTCGACGAAGAGACCTTGGTGAAAATAACGGGCCACTTGCTATTGAACCTTCCTTAAGTATAACCTTGAACATTGGAAATACTCAAATCTCGGATCCAGTTGAAGTGGTGGACTTTTTGGAAGCTCATAAGCCTCTACCTTCGGTCATTGGATACCCCGAACAAACAATTACTTTTCAAGAGGAAATACCAACAACCACTCTTTATTCCTCTAGAGATATCTTGGATGAGCAAGATGACTCTGTAATTAACGATGCGGAAGCTACAACTACAGAGACTCCATATTCTAATGACATTAGCTACGATAATTCTGAAAGTACAACACCCCAAATAGTAAATGATGAAATTATCTTCAACAAAAAGGCTAGAGTCAATTTTGGATCTGTGACAACTACAACTACAACCATTTCCCTTACAAGTGTGGCAACTACTTATGCAACGGGAATGATGGCAACTCTTTCTATAACGTACGGCGGATGTTCTCCAACAAGGTTCCCTGTAAGTGGCCTCGCGTGTGTGTAGTGAAAATTTGCACTCAGCTTACATTATTTGTTTACAGAAAGAAAACTGTAACTTAATTCCAGGTTGGAGTCATCAATTTTCATGTATATTATAGTATGTAGGTATCTACTAACAAATATAAAATATATTATACTAAATCTACAATTATTGTATTTGCCAAAAACACAGTATGACCACCAATAAAAACTTACTATTTATTTCCGATCATCCGATTCAATACAGAGTCAAATTATTGCTTTTAAATACGCTGTAGGTATATTATTCATACTCATTAATCTTCAAGGGTCTAACAATTTATATAGGGTATAACACAGAATGAACAACAATCATCACTAAATCAATATTCTTGTTATTGTTTCAATAAGTACATAATATTATTTGTATCAGGAATACCTACTGTGTAAGTGATATATAATATTTAACTTGGTGTATTAGGATTTCATTACACATACTATTGGTTATCAGTTATTGGTACTGTAGGTAGGTTTTGGTTGTATTTTTACATGTATGGTAAAGTGAGTTAGTAATGTATAAATTCTATTAGTATATTTTTACTAGTATATTTTACGCAATGGTATAATGTATGTATGAGCTATTGCATATTATTTAGCTTGATATTATTCATACAAACATTCCCTGGAGATCTTGCTGAAGTTTTTAATTACAACAAAAGCAGGAACTTTGGAATCCGCCCTGTGAATATAATATGATATCTATTTGCGCCATACTCATGAGATCCATAAGGTTTCACACAGCAGATGTTTTCTGTAGAATGCAATTGAAATGCATGAAATTCCCTGTCAAGAGCTGGAAATATTATTTTCCCCGTATTTTGATTTTGATTTGTTCTGTAGCTTGGCAAATGTGATTTACCATCAAGTTGATAAACACCTTTTCATAATGAATCGATTCATAAGCGCAACCAACAAAGAAAGACATCCAAATCTTACGATTGAAGAACTCGTGGAAGTAGACATTGCACACAGCAACAACAGTCTTAGTAATGACTGGCGAGACACTTGCTACACAATAAAAGACAAACTCACACAATGTCTACACTATGGATATTTTGCGGACGTAAAATTTCTGGTTGGACAACTGCACAGAAAAGAAATCTCAGCCCACAAATTTATTTTATGTTTAGCTTCTTCAGTTTTTGAAGGACTGTTCGAAGGTTCTAGTTCAAACAAAACAGTAAACATCACTGTTGGAGATGTTGAACCAGACGCATTCATTGCATTTTTAAAAGTAAGACATTTCATGAAAACTAATTACCTTAACAAAATTATTGGCTTTTAAAATATATTATTCTTTTCTACGCATACATAGTTCGTTTATACCGACGAGTTTGAAGTTCAAGTTAAAGATGCAACTGCTGTGCTGTATCTTGCCAAAAAGTATAGCATTGGAAAATTGGTTGGAAAAACAGGGGATTTTATTATGGCCAACATTAGCTGCAAAAATGTTGTAAGCGTATTGTTAAGTGCAGAAGCTTTGGGAGAGACATCCATATCAAATCAAGCAAGACAATTCCTAAAGAGGTAAAAATTTCAGTAAAAAATACATACATTGCAATGATCAAGCTACAAAAAATGTTCCGATAGCAATTTAACAATACATACTGATATTATGGTATTGTGATATATTTAATCGATAGAAACATCAGCTATGTGATCCACGAAGATGACTTTCTTCAGTTGAATGTGGACGAGCTATGCCTCATTTTAGCCAGTGACGAACTTGTAGTCAATGAGTTGGAATTGTTTTCAGCGTCAATTCGGTAACAGTCTTTTTAATAATTTTGCATGACACGTTGACACGTATACATGTAAAAGAGTCAGTATACCTAATCAATGTAAACAGAATTATAAATGAATATATTTAGTTCTCCTAGTACTATGTAGTATGTGCTAGATTTGACATGTAGTCATTTACTATACACATCTGTTTGTTTGGTGTTTAACATAAGGTGGGCGGTCGAAGAATGCAAGAGACAGAAACTGGAATTAACGATTCAGAACTACCGATATGTTCTCCAGAAGGTTTTAGCTTTAATAAGATTTCCACTAATGAATAGGAAAGAATTCACATTTCATGTGGCCACCAAAAATATTCTTACTGATGCAGAATGTCTGAATGTTCTTATGCATTGTGACGTTTCGGCAAAGGAAAGGCAAGTTTTTATACATTATGGTATTGATGGATTACAACAAATCTGTATGTATGCTAATAATTATTTAAGCTAACAATACTATCACAAGCACAAGACGTATTCATGCAACCAATTACAAGATATCGTTATCTGATGCCTGATGATGAGGTTCATTTGTATTACATAGAGCCAATTTGCCCCAGTTGATGTTTATCAGTAAACCACGCAGAGAAGTTAAGCAAGATCTTGAAAACTATCCTCAGACTTTACCATTGTCAAGCAAAGAAAGGGAGTTCTACGAATCGTACTATTATGATTCAAAGGTTTGTCCATACAACAATACCCAAAAATGTATTTTTAAAACATTTGACAAATAATTTTGTATTACAATTGTAAACGCAGGCAGCAAATGTGAGGAATGCGCCCGCTCCTCCCAGAAGGAACATGTCAGCACATTCAATTAATCAGATTCCTCCTATGAAAGCCATTAATCCAGTAATTCATCACCAGGCTGTTGCTACAACATACAACCAGGCCGTTACTCCAGTATACAACCAGGCCGCTAATGCAGCGTACAACCAGGCGGCTAATGCAGCTTACAACAACCAACAGTCATGGGCCAGGTCTCAAACCGTGGGACTTCCAATTGTAAATTATGGAAACTTGGATTACAACAGATTCTGATTGGAAATAGTTAAGGAGTCCGTTGTTTTTGGCTCTAGTATAAAGTAAAAATTGCAACCTTATGCGCTATACTATTTTGCTGTAACGGTAACGTCAGCATTTATTACAAATTGTATCACTAATTTTGTTGTATAACTATCTGCTCCACGTTATATACTTGCTAACATTAGAATTTTATTTGTTCTTTTATTGTACTTCAAGACTTCACTATATGAACGATTAAAATTGAGACTAAATATTCAGCATAATGTTTAATTCATTTATATGGCACTTTTTGTATTGGGTAATGACGAATGATTGTTAAATTAAAAAATGATGGAGCGAGAAGTGAAAGTACAATAGGCAGTTAAGACTAACATCAAGCAGTCAAACAAGACCTCAGTATTTTAAGTAAGATTAAATATCTAAACCAAAGGACTCAAATGTATAAAAATGAAAAGAAGGTGGAAGATGTGAGTTTTGTTGTATGCCATGTCTTTTCTGGCGTCAATTTTGGGCCCTGTCACTTAAATCGTTTAACAAATCTGATCGGCCAAAGAACTGTATTTCAAGTTTAGTATTTTCATTTCTACTCAAGTTAACATGCTATAACACATACATAAGATCTCGCGAAGTGTATGCATTCATTAACGATAATAATCGTTCTATTGATTAAGTATTTTTGATGTGACATCATCATTATCCACTGCAACAATTGTAAATACTAAAACAATTCCTCGTATCAATAAAAATGATTAAGCTGTATTAATTATTGCTTTATTATTTCAATTCAGAGTAATGATTCAAGGTTAAAAGTCTAAACAATAAAGGCATATTTTTATTTCGTAGATTAAGCATGTGTGTAAATGGCCAGCATTTCTATAGAAAAATTTAATTTAATCACTATTAGCTGGTTTATTTTAGAATTTAGAAGACGAGTCATGTTCTAAAGTGAGGAATATGGGTCGATATATTACTAATGTGGTTCATTGCATACTTGTACTTTGGGTTTCTCAACAAACCCGAGGATCTGTTACCCGTGGATCTGTTACTCGAGGATCAGAGGCTTATACAGCAGAAACTAGTCGGGAAAAATTACATCACATTGATGAAATAATTAAAATAACAAAGCATATTGCTGATAATCGATTTGCGAGCGACATAAGGTTGATCCAAACAAAAGGATCTGATTATGTGCGCTACTATATTGAGACAAACAAAGATGAAGCTGTGTTTACCCGCAGTGAGTTCGATACTGTTGGAAGATCTTTAATTGTCTTCAAATCTCCTGAAGAAGCTTTTGAAGAAGATGTGTACATTGTTTTAAAACGTGTGCCTGGTGAATCAAATCTTTATTACATATCCAAAGTCTACATACGGTAATGGATTGAAATACAAACCATACATATTTCCATGTAGCAAAAAATATAATAATTTTTAGTTTTTTAAAATTTTTGGTAAAGTATGTGATAAATGAACTAGAACTATTTAGTGTGTGCATAGGTATTATAAACTTTAAGTACCTAGTGCCTATATAAAAGCAATCAGATTAATGCGACTATTGAAAACGAGAAATGCTTTAATGTTACCATTTTCTGATTCTACCTTTAGTGACCAACCGGAATTTTCAGTAGAATGGGACGAATGGGAATACAATCCACGACATCCTGAAATTCAAAAGGTTACATCTCGTCCAGGTTTAGACATGAAAATGTTCACCCAAAAATATGAGTGTTCACTGGGAAAATGTAATTCGAAAGATTACAAACTACGTAAGTAATATATATGCACATGTATTTAGTCAACTAATTCTGCGTGTATAATTATTACTTTATTCATGCCTACATATACTACATACCTATATTATATACGATTTTAATTTTACATTACAATTAAACAGAGTCTACAATTTATCCTTATACCAATACAGTAGCTTTGAAATGAGCTATATCACAGAATATTAAGTAAAATCGTCATTTGCACTCTTACAAAGTGATACAAACCAATTTTACTTATACATGGAGTGATATTACATATTATGTAGGTCTTTGTCAATTAGCTTATATTTAGAAAACGAAACATGAATATATTTTATATCACTTCAGAAGGAACGACAAATCATCTCAGGAGAACAACCAGAGGTATAGAAGATGCTGTTACATCCGGATACGGTTGGTCAGACTACCCAGCATATGTTATGCCGGCCGATCGAACGAACGAGAAACCAGAGCCCGAATTGGTGAAAATGAAGGATAAAAAAGGTAATTCAATCAAAATAGATAAAATGTTCATATTATGAACACATGCAGTCAACTGTGAGCTATAAGTGCATTATAATGGTACATAGTCAAAGTAGGGCTTTTGATACTTCTGAATGAAACTGTTTCTAATCTGAAACTACTTACTAATAATGATAATAAACAAATCTTTAATGCTGCTAAAAATTACTATCATTCCAGATGACCCTTCAAAGGGAAGGAATGTAGAAAATGAAGTGCACTCCAGTACTTGGAAACCTGTAACAACCGTTGAAGCTACTAGAGGTATTGCTTTACAAACTACCACTAGTAAGACACTCTCTACTTCCCCTATGCAGTTTAGTACATATAAACCTACTGCAAGTAAAAAGAAAAAAAAGTGCAAGAAAAGGAAACGAGTAGAGCATACTGGGTATCGCACAATTTCATTATAAAAGAAAATTTTCATATAATAATTTGAAAGCAATTTCACCAAAATGAAATACCTAGAAAAATTAATAAATGAAATTTTTCTTCAAAATGAAATGCTTCACTTTGTACTTTTTTCCATTTTAACATGAAAAACATTCTTATTCAGGACAAAGAGAAGTTTCAATAGACAAGAGACAGTATGCTGCTAACTACCGTACTCTTTTTACTTTAACATTTTTGAAAGTTGTTTCATCACTAGAAACGGGTCGATAATTGAGCGTATTGCATGTATTTACTACACTGAATAATATCCCTAGATCTAATTGCTTCTTATGCAATTTTAGGTGCGAGTGAACACATTAAAACTGGAGCACATGAAGATCCTAAGATCCAATCTACCATTCCCCCAAACATTAAAACTGGAGCACATGAAGATCCTAAGATCCAATCTACAATTCCCCCAAACATTAAAACTGGAGCACATGAAGATCCTAAGATCCAATCTACCATTCCTCCAACCGTTATTCCACCAAGTGATGCAAAAAAAGAAATCCGCGGAAGAACTGTTAACAGAAGTAATGCAACAGACAGTACTGCCCCTGCTGTCCCTGTTTCCCCTGAAGAGTGTAATACTACAAAATATGTAGTAGCCAATGCGAAGAAAGGTGAGAAAACAAACTTAAACTATAAATTGAGAAAATAATATTTTTTAACATTTCTTATAATAAACTCCATTTTTAACAAAAATACTAGATGCGGACTCAATTGGTACGGCTCAGGCGAGTGCCATGTCTAAAGGATGTGCTTCGGCGATTGCAAACGCAATAAATGGAGAAAAAGCATCAGCTAGCGCCATTTCCCTAAAGGGGAACGCTGTTGCAAGCAGTAGAACAGCGGGAGGTGTAGGTTCAGAGAGTAACGCAATGACAAAAGGAAGCGGAAACAGCTCTGCGTTAGCTTTATCAGAAGGAAAGGGTCACTCAAAAAGTGCCTCTATTTCGGACGATGGTCATGCATATTCTAAATCTGTTTCGATGAATGGCAGCAATGCCCAGGCTTACAGTCGTACTAATGGATCCGAAGGTTTTTAATGAAATTTTACAGATACAGGCAGGTAGATATGATATAGATTTCAAGAAATAAACATCTTTTTGTTTAGGAATAAGTGTTTCGGATTCAAAATCTACGGGTGGCAATTCCCAATCTGTGGCTGTGTCCAGTGACGGAGCTGCCAGATCAACTTCGTTAGGAATAGGTGGAAATGCACAGTCTGTCAGTGTCTCTAATGGAAGTGCAGGAGCTAAATCCTTATCTACCAGCGTTGGAGGAGTAAGATTGCAGATTTACATTCTTCTAAATACTTAACATGATGTGCATGGTAGATAAGGTTCATGTATTACTATTACGCAGAATGCGCGGAGTGATGCGATGTCATCAGGTGATGGAGACGCCCATGCTATTGCACTGGGAGGTGACGATGACGCTGCTGCAGATACAGATAAATTTTTCGAGGATATGCCTGATTTTAAAATGCCTGATGACGTAAAAAAGAAAACTAAAAGGAATGTACAAGATGATGTAACGTGTGATAGCTTTGACTGGGACTTGGACAATGAATTGAAATATATTAATCCACGGAAACCAAAGACGAAATCGGGACTCAAAACAGTTGAAGAAACAACAAAGGAAAAATGGTGCACTATTTGCAAGAGAATGCCAGAATCGGCCAGAAAAGCTATTCTAAAAAAGATTCATAGTAAGAAATTTATAGAAGATGCCGACAATGACAAAATGGGCGACTCAATGGGAAATCCTAAGAATTCCAAATATGATAATGACGGGCAATCTTCATTCAAACCAAATACTATTAATCAAAACCCTGCAACACGTAAAGGAAAGCTTGGCATTAAACCTCAAGAATTTTACGCTAGTATTTTCGATTCTTCCCTTAATAATGAATCTCCCGATTTGTCAGGGCTGACAATCCCAATTTTGTCGGATAAGGAACATTTGAATTTCATAAGTAATGAATCCTTTATTGGAAAACGTGTTTGCACGGAAACTTCAGACACAAGTAGCTTAAAGGCAAACTTTGCGCTAAACATTTTACTTAAACTGAATCTCAATTGTGACAAAAAGACGGTAGAAGCTCTTGATAGTCTCATAAAGTCTGGAATATTAGTTAATACCACTTTTAGAGATCATCCTATTTTTGTAGTATCAAAAAACTCCTCTCTTGTGTAAGTTTTCATACTAACTATAATACTTACGTAATACCATAATAGTTAATTGTAAAATTTACAACAATAATGACAATTTTAAAATACACTTGATTGATGATGACCAATTTATAATTTATTTCAGACAAGAGACCAAATTAAATAAGAAAGAAATTCAACAGTTGCTATCATCCATTTTAATATCAACTTACAGTCACGCCATGGCCATTGATCATCATGAAGATTCTTCAAGAACTGGACATAATCCACTGAAGACATCTTTAGATGAACCCGTTTCTCGATCCCTGAGCATCGTTGTGGGTATGTTAACTGAGGCAGCTAAATTTACTCACCGTAACGTAAAGAAACATGAAATTAAACTGCTACGAGGATACATAATGACTGCAAAGAAGATATTATCGGCAGCAATAAATGATTCGTACATCATACAAAGAGATAAAGACCATACACAGTCCGAGTTATCTATGAGCAGTACACATGTCAAAGTAATAGTTGGATTGATAGAATTTATAAAGTACGGAACACAATATCTGGGAGACGATGTCAATTCGGTGAAAACGTTTTGGAACTTTTACAAAAGTCATTATAATAGCATAGCAAAAATTTCCAAATGTATCTTTTATCCCAATAAAGCTGTAATTTGATATGCCTGGTATATATCTAATTTCCAATTACAAATAAAAAATTGCTACCTTTACGAACCTTTACATAGGACATACTATTTACTATTATTTACATGAGATTAATAAAGTACAATTATATCTGGTTTGTGAATATGTGACATACACTCTCGTGCATAATATCTCATCAATTAGGACAGCAAAGCTAATCTTACTCCAAGTTTCACTGTTGCACACAGAAGCCCGATTAATCCGAAATTTCCGTACATTCCTCTCATTCTATGTGAAGAAATTCACGCTATAAATTAACACAACCTTGCCCTGGTAATTTTGCCATAGTTGGGTTTTATACTGTATGTAATACAATACATATTTTTAGGATCTCCAGTGTAATACCCTTTAGCATATGAAACTCTTCCAGCAATCCAGACAATACCAGCTAGGGCACAAAAACAAGGCATTTCAAGTCCACCCAGTAGTAATTATATTATAAACGTTGGGAAGTATTCCAAAGTGTTCTGATGTGCCCTGAATATGAAACACATGCATACATTACTTTTATTGTAATGCTAGTAAATAAAATTACACCTTTATATAAGTACCTAAATCTACCTAAGTGTATACAGTGAGTTGTAGCTATGTATTAACCTAGTATACACCCAGTAATAATGTATTCTGAAAATATGTAAATGTTCTGCCAGTAAACAAAAGTATTCAGAAGAGAAAGATTGATATGTATATATGTACATAATATTCTATTTCCTGGAAGTTATAAAAAGGTGAACTGATAGGCTACGTTACGGACATTGACAAGCAGTCTTGGGAATTTTTCAGCAAATATTATAACAAATTAATTTATTTTACATGCATTCATATTTCATACACATACCCATTCAATTTATTGGAACCTATTGAATTGAAATTAAAAAATCCGACTTCTATACCTAATCTGTTTTCTATTGGTTTTTAGAATTTTGATAAATATTTTAAACGAATGACTTCAATTGAATGAATTTTCTTACCGTTGGTAGCAGTTAAAATTGTCATTGTCTGCCGAATACATAGTTGGGTAAAGTACATTATACTGCTTTCTTGCTCTACCCACCTAGGTACATAATATCATATATTGAACTTAAATGTTAACTTTATACTTACGACTATGTCAAACATTATCAAAGAATTCGCTGATACAGAAATGATTGTTTAAAGAATGACAACAATAATAACCTGCATAGCCATCCAAACGAGAAGTAAAAGTGAGGCTACGGCAACTAAAATGATATATCCATATGCCTTAGGAATGCCGAAGGTAACTAAATGGTCTCCAGGGGTAAATGCTGACCCTCCCAATAGACAACCTAGTAATGTTGACATTTTGACTTAAGTATGCACTTATTATTGTCGTGGTATTTTCTCTCACTGCGTTTTTGTTTTATTTTTCCTAAACTGTACAATATGCGGGTATCCTTTCTGGTGTATTTGGATCTGTAATTGAAATGTAAACTTGTGATGTATTGAATCAAGTACATTTGCCGAGTGGTATATAGAGGCGACTAGTTTGTACTATATTTATTTACGAAATGTTTGCCATACTGTATATGAATTCAGTTGATAACAAATTACAAGCCATTATTTAGACACGGTGCAGTGTTGGAGCTTCCAGCACTTTGAGATTAAATTGATAGTATACAAGTATTCATACCCTAGTTATCTTATAGCAGTTAACAGCATTCCCAGGTATATCTGAGGGAAATAATGTTTTATATTGCTTCTGTAAAGAATTGTAGTTAGCTGTGCCCTTCTACTTATGTCTTCACAAAACCACAGCACAATACTACTGTATCCAAACCGCATTCCAGCATAATTACACAATTGATTTTACTTGTTCATAGAATGCCAGGTTATTTTATACAGTAGGTGGGTATACGGAATGTTTTTACTCAACAGATTTAGCAAATAATAATGTAATGTATCTAACCTAATAGTATTTTTAGAGTTTTAGAACATCATAAGAAAAATATAGTTAATCTATGAACAGAAACAGAAACAATAATGACCAATCAGCTTTATTTTAAGACAAAAGTGCCAATCTGACTCCAAGTTTTACTGTTGCACCAAGAAGCATCAGTAATCCAATGTAGGCGTATGCTCCTCGCATTCTATTGACAAAAATAATTATGATTAGCATTTAACATTTTTTTGTATGAAACGAGAATTTTATTTTTAGTTGTGTCATTATTTTAGTATTATGTACCTATTCTTTGGGTCTCCAGTGTAGTAACCCTTGGCATATGACACTCTTCCTACAATCCAGATCAGACCAGCAATTGCACAAAAGCATGGCATCTCAAGTCCTCCCAACAGCAACAGAATTATAAATGTGAAGTAAGACTCCAAAGTATTTTGATGAGCACTGCAAGTATTAATTCAGAGTCAATTATGTAGGGCAAACACATACCGACATACCTACTAAGTAATGTAAACTACAAATAGCACAATATACATACATAGCATTACTGCACGCGTAGTATTATTGTACTACGCGATTATGTATGAAATGAAATTACATTGAATGGCTATGTTAACAAGATACCTATGTAAAACCTTTGAACAAGTTAATAGCACTTACCGTTGGTAACAATTAAAGGTGTCGTTATCTGCAGAGTACATAGTTGGATACGTTACTTTATATAGCTTTCTTGCTTTGCCCACCTGTACATATACATACACAAGTGATTTAGTGCATTTGTCAATTTAATTTTATGGTATAAAAAATAACCTGAATTATAAAATAGAGAGTTTAGTTTTAAATTATATTATAACTAACCTGCATAGCCAACCACATAAGAAGAAAAAGTGAGGCTACAGCAACCAAAACGACATATCCGTAGGCTTTAGGAACTCCGAAACCAACAAGATGATCTCCAGCGCTTAAAGCTGACCCTCCGAATAAACAACCCAATAGTCCTGTCATTGTGATGTGTGTATGTGAATAGATCGATTTGTCTTTAAGTCAATACAATTTCAATGAAATAGGAAATCGCAATTGAAAATAGTGTTTCTTGTTTCTGTAATTGTCGGTGAACAATCCAAATGAAAGTGACGAAGCAAAATGTATGTGAGTTCTATTTATTTGATTCACTAGCCATCATACGCATTTTTGTTTTGAGTTGGGATTGCAAGGATACAAACAACTAATGTGTCGGAAGCTTCCAGCACTTTTGGGTTGTAGTGTAATGCAATATGCAATGTATCTCTATGTAGCTCTACTATTTTACGTGTATCAGTCTCATTTTCCCACATAGAAATATTAAGAGTAATAATATATTAGTATGTGCATCAATTCTGCTTGTCATTCATTACGCAACATAGTTGGTGTATGGGATACTACTTTTTTGTACCCTTCACGTGCAATTCATAACAATCATCCTTCAGCCTACAACCAATAGTAACGTCATCAGAGTTAAAGACTCTCTGGCTGCACCAATCCTATGGTTATGGTTCAATCCTATATCATATTATGTAATCTACTAATAACGTTGCCTGTATTAGTTTCCCAGTATATTTGTGGCATAACAGGCAACTTGTTACCATGCATTTGTAAAGTGTTAAAAAATAATATGATTTATGAACAATAGGTTTATAATGTAATTGCTTTAGCTGGTGCGGTGGAAGTGGTGGAACTGATGGAAGTATATCATTTCACATTCTGGTAAAAAATGATGTGATGCTGCTAACATATTGCCTATACTTGTCAGCGTGACAAAGCACTTTATTCCAGACTACAAGGTATGCTATGCTGTAAAAACGTAGAACTAAATAAATTAGGTATAGATCTTAATTTACTATAATTGATAGGTAATAATTTTATTTTGATATTTGTTTAATAGCACAGAGAAATGCTCTAGACTCGCTATCAGTTTTAACTCAAGAGGATGGATGGTCATAGTCATATTGTCCTTTACAGCAAATCACAGTATGGCAACAATAGATAGGTATATTAAGCAGATGATGAACATGGAATGTTTCAAGGTTATTTCAATCATGAATGTAGAAGGAGGTGGTTCAATGTCTACACTCTTAAGTTTGTCATTTGGACTGCATAATGCTCCTAAAATTATAAATATACAGACACAGGTTGCTGTGAAGTGAAATGTCATGGAGAAATAAAATATGGCATGGTGTGTACTGCAATGCAGATACTCATTTTGTTGAAACGACGGGAGACAGTTTATTGTGGTACAAAGTAGTGAAAATGGTTTCATTTTCTGTTGTGTAATAACAATTATAGCACATTTATTTATATCACACTAAATTCAGAGATAATTTAATCAAAAATGTATGCTAATGCTTCATCTCTGTAAATTCTAATTGGTGGTAACTAATTAGGTATGTGTTTGTAAATGGCTGCCTCGTTTACATG
This sequence comes from Pogonognathellus longicornis, assembly GCA_034694085.1. Lineage (NCBI taxonomy): Eukaryota > Metazoa > Arthropoda > Collembola > Entomobryomorpha > Tomoceridae > Pogonognathellus > Pogonognathellus longicornis. Next base: position 41,804 of record JAQFYB010000506.1, read on the forward strand.
TAATTAGGTATACAATTCATATGATAATTAGATTTCTATGACAGACACTAATATAATAATTTGTGGCTCGTAATACTATACTTTGGTTTGTGACAAGATGCTTACTACAACGTTTTCATCCAGTCTCAATCTTTTGGCTTGTAGCTGCGATTTTAGCTTGACTGAATGAAGACTACTGTTCTATATTTGTAATTTGATTAATGGGAAATGGAAACGCAAAAGCATTTGCAAAAAACAATCATTTAGGAACGAATAAGGCGTACTGCAAATTTTGTAGTCGCTCCGAGGAGCATGAACAGACCAATGTAGCCAAATGCTCCTTTAACTCTGAAAATACACCCGTCAGCAAAGTTAATTTTTAGCTAAAAGTGCATTTCAAAATACGCTATGGATTTTTTTTTCATTTCTTACCTATTTTTGGGCTCTCCGGTGTAATAACCTTTTGCATACGCAATTCTTCCTGCAATCCATATAGCACCTGCTATGGAACACAAAACGGGCATTTCAAGTCCTCCTATTCCTAATAGAGCCAAGAACTGAGGATAGTTTTCCAATGTGTTCTGGTGTGCTCTGAATAAATAAAAATATTGTTTCCATTTAATTTTCATCACTCAATAGGTGAAATCCGAATGCACTTAATTTGAATTATTGTTATTTGTGTAATACAGATGTACATAGGTTAAGAATGATTCCAATTCGTATGTAGTGAATTTAGTAAAAATTGTATGTTAATTATGAATGTAATAATGAATATAAAAATGAAAGCAAATTAAATCACCTTTGTATGCAGTTGAATTTGTCATTGTCTTTAGAATACATTGCTGGATATGGAACATTGAATTCTTTTCGTGCTTTTCCTACTTGCATAGCCTTCCATGTCACCATAAATATTGAGCCCACTCCGGTCAAAACGACATATCCATAAGATGAAGGCAAATTAATTGACAAGCCCTGTCCAGAAAGACAAGAACCTCCAAGAATCGTATCCACAGCTGATGACATTCTGAAACTGCTATAAACATGAATTAAGAATCATTAGAAATAAGTTATTTAAATTGCATTGTACTACATTATATTACAGTGTTAATTACAAGAATAGTTTTCCCGGAACAAGGTAAAATTAATTACTGGTATAAATCTGTATAGTAAATTTCTTTTCCACAATGTGTTTTACGTAGCAAATCTTAAATCAAAGCTGAGCGTAAGTTAATTTCTATTTTAAAGATCATTAATTTACTCTAAAGCGGTGAATTTTCTTTTACTGTGCAAATTATGTAATTACTAATTAAGTGAGGTTCAAAGTATAGCGTAGAGAAAATGTTACCTAATAAATCGATCTGTCTGTCAAGAAATTTGTTGGTTGTTGTGTGTTGTGAATATTATTTTGTTTATGCTGGCATACAAAACAAAACCGAACAACTTACTTGAGCAAGCCGGTAGCGAGAGTGAATTCGTGGGGTTATGTAGTTTAAAGCTTGCCCTTTTCGTTTACAGTATATAGAGGAAAGTGTACAAAATGTGTATGTATCAAGAGTATAATTGTCATGCAGTAACAGAATATCCGCATACATAAGCCAGTTAGTCCATACAAGCTACTTAGTACTTATATTGACATTTACAAGATAAAGCTATAAGCTAGAGCAATACAATAATATATCTTGATATACAGCTTTTGCGACTACTGGAAATGTAAGTGCTTATGCATGCATATGTTCTTGTGGTGTATATTAACTGTAACCGCGTATGTAGTGTATAGTAAGTTTGCTTTAGGTACATACAAAGACAGAAATAATTTTTGGCGACGGAATTTTGTACACAGATTTTTACCATCCTTACCAAGTAATGCGTGTTTCATTCATTTATTTCATTCAATACAAGTCTCGTAGTAGTAGGTATGGGTAAAATCCAATAGAAATTGTTGAAAGACAAAATGATTAATTGTTTAAAATACCTACAGATACTAATTGAACAATTTTGTTTTGGGAATTCGAATAATTGTTACCTACAGTATATAAAGGCAGTCCATAATATTATATTTAGACATTGAGACTTATAGGCGACAACCGTTTGTGTTGGCCAACCCTTGTTTTACGAGTAGAGTAATGTTCTTCATGCATGGACAGTTGGAACAGTAAGTCAGTAATGCAACATTACAAACCTACGACGTAAAGTATATTTAGCTATGTGTATAGACGATTCGTACTTTTCACAATTGACAATGAGAGTTAAAATTTTGATCTTATTTGTAATTTCAAAGTTATACCTGAAACATTTTGGAATTTATTCCTGTGAACTCTAATAGGTATGTACAAGTGAAATCGTAATAAATATTAGTATATGATATTAATGGTGCAAATTGGTTTTGTATGCCAATAATATGTACCTACATACAATTCTAAGAAACTCCCAAGAAAATTGTCGAAATTCTTCTACGTTTGCAAATTCTTAAGACTCGTGTTTCATGGCGTCATTTGTGAGTACATTATGGGATTGCAAATAGTAGTGCGGTAGTAATGGTAAACTGTGTATTGCATGAATGCTTTCTATATAATTCATGAATAATGTTAGCGTTATATCCCAGCATGATATCTAAATCCTGTATACTTTGCAGACTCAGACACAATACACTATGTACTTGAAAATACTGCAAGCAAACTTTAATGCGCGAATAGGAGTTGAGGAAACTTTTAAGCAGAAACGCTGATTCGCCAATTAATGCATAGAGATAGTAGATCTTGAACATGATATTATTATTTCCAAGATTATCAGTCTTGTAAGTAAGTCGTAAATGCGAGTGTAAATTTATGAAAGTCATGAAAAAATCCAGTATAAAATGTAATTGTACCCAATAAACTGCATAGATTTTCTAAGACTTGGTCCAACCACGCTGTAACATGACGCAACTGTTTGTACATAAAAAATATATACACTTACCTCTAAAAGATAGGAAACTTTTATATTCCATACAGTACAATTTGATCAGAGATATACTCACCTACTGTACTCCTTCTATGTGTATACATTACAATCTAGTTTTACAGTTATAAAATACACATACAAAGGAAAGGGGAAGCACAGCATGTTGCCTATTTACTTCACTTACATACATAGACTATGTTTTACATAGGAAAGTCCACATAATGCTGATATTGTGTCTACGTTATTTGTATGTATGGGTTAGTTTAGGCTTCAAAGACATAGTCGTGTGGTAAGCAAGCAAGTTGCAAAGAAAGGTGGTGGTGTACAAAACGTAGTTCTCCTATATACACTTGCATGTTAATACTATAACGACGTAGTTGTAGGTTGTAGTCAAGCAATAGCACAATACACGGTAGGTAATAATAATGCTCTATCTGAGATTACGAAATCAGTGTAACGTGAACATAAACATTGAACTTGGGAGCTGAATACCAGTTCAAACAAAACAGTTTAATTGACAACGTCTATTTATTCCCGATTAAGATTCGATCCTAACACTTAGAATATTATCACTCAAACAAAAAATTTAGATGCGCATAGGTGTACACATATACACTATCTATGTAGATACGTTTACACACTGAGTGTGGGTTTAAAATATTAGATTGCATTGCAGCTAATAATTCTAAGTAGTAACACAAATAAACAAACATAGGTTCATTTTTGCAGTTTCGTTAACAAAAGGTAGTGCCATTGAATGTGCGACATTTCAAGACACATCTTACCATAATAGTCTACTAATCACACAAACTACTTACGTAGTAGTAACCATCTTTTGTAAATAAACATTGTGACGACTATTGTGTTCACGAGCGAGTAAAAGAAATCAATTAGGTATAATGGATGCCAATCTAGTCAATTTACTTATGTGGACGAAACCTATCAAGTCAGCTGCTACACTCATTTCTATTAATATAATTTTGTGGTAAGACCTTTAACATACAGTTCTCTTTTTGTCACAACTCTCTCTTTTAATCTATAATGGTAATTGAGCTTTTCTGAATTACTCAGCTTTTTATGTATGTGAATGGATATTTTTATTTATTGTGGATTACGTCTTTTTGATTTATTGCAGGTTCCTTATTCGCCAAAGACCTTTGTGTGTACTGCCTTTGGTACTTTTATGCTATTATTTGAGATACTTATGGAAACATCGTATCCGCCCTGAGGTTCTTGTGGATCCTCCAGATCACGAAAGTTGGACCACTTTGTCAACATATGATTTAGAGCATGTCACTTGCAATTTTGGGAAGTCTATTTGGAATTCCTGGACATCTTTGAGACAGGAAAACCATACGATGGTAAGTTCACACTATGACGGTAGTTAAATAAGTTCATTGATACATAGTACATGGCTATTTATAACTTTACTATAAAAATGTTGCAGTTTGCCACTGTGTGCCAGACCATTCATTGCATTTAGGGGGCGGTAAAAAGCTTTCATGATTTAACTCTTACATAAGTAAAAAATGGGAACATATTAAGACACTTAACATTCATTTAACTTTGGGACTCTTCTAGCATAAAGCCATGGGATAACGAGATCCGAGTATGATTCTTGTTGTATGTATATGAATGAGCGTAAATAATTTCAATTTCACACATGAACATAAGATGTACTTAACACAATTTTTGAATTACAGTGGGCTTTAGGAACTGGCGTGTTATGGGTGATCATGGCAAAAATCGGATCCCAATTGGACTTCCTTACCTTCCTGTTTGTTATCTCAAATGCTCTTTTTGTGGTAGGACCGCTCATGAAGTGCTTGCCTAAAGACATTTTTATTACAAATGACAGCGAAGATTCGCGAGTACAAGACAATGGTAACTAAACTATGAATAAAATTACAATAAAATATTTTTATGTTTACAAACACTTGCACTTGCAAAAAAGCATAATTTTATCTAATGGATTTGCTGGTACATAATAATTTATTTATTTATATTGTGTGTAATTGTTTAGAACTTAATGACCTTATGCCGGATTTATCGGCAGCCGATTCAACTAAGCGCTCAATGCCTAAAGCTAAAAACGGTGATTCAGAAGTCAAGCAGGAGCCTGAACCTTCATCAGAGCCGAAAGCAAATTTTGCTACTTCATTATTATCCCGGTTATCACCATCCAAAATGACTTCTTCCGATTCAAAAGAATCCTCACCTCAACCTGAATCTCTGAGTCCTTCATCAGCTTTACCTGACTTTGATCAAGACTCTGATCCTGACGACGAATTTCTGTTCGATACAAAACATTTCGAGTCAAGTTCTTCATCTACATCCAATTCTTTTGAGCTCATTCATTTCTAATGCTGAGAATGCACATTAGGCGTTATCAAAACAGAGATGTTCCCTCCTGGGAATCTATGCAAATGATCTACTCAACACTTAAAACCTGCCTAATGCCTAATTGCTACAAGTATACTACTACAACCTCAAGCGTTATCCTATATACAACAGCAAAGTAAAAAACAGAGCACAAGAAAAACCATTTTACATATTTAATATTCTTGAACAACTTATACCTATATACTACCTTACCACCTTCGTATGAAATCGATACCAATAATACCAGCTATGCATGTGCAAATGTACTGCAGCAACAATTTATCAATAAAAACTAAACCTTTCGCATTATTGAGAAAAACTATACGTATGAAACCACAAATACATAATATATTTGAATAATTACTATCAGTATGAAGAAATAATGCAAATACTTATACAACATTAACAGCTATCTGTGTATAGTTGGTAGTTTTGTAGTTAAGTGACAGTGTACTATATATTATTACTTAAGTGCTACTTGTTTGCATTACGTAATGCAATTTGCATTGATGTGTAGTTTGCGTAGTTGCGTATTTGTATTATTATAAATAACTTTTTAGAAAATTCGGTTTAATTTTTGTACCTTGTCGATCGAGTGCATGTCGTGCTATTTTAGAGTTCTTATTGTGTAATATTATTGTTAGTAGAGTGATAAGTACATAAGTACAGAAATATTATTGTTCGTATTATTCATGTCATCGTAATGATTTTAGTAGATTGTAATAATATTGATATAGCTGTATGCATACAGTAGGCGAAAGAGCTACATCAGAAATGCTACAAATAATATACTTAACTTGTATCTACATAAATATACTAATGACAAAGTGTATTATGGAAGTGGTCATCTTTGTGCCGTATTATATGTCAACGTAAACAACGTACAGTTCTGTGAGTGCCGTGACTTGTCTCATTTATTATCATGTGATGAATTTTAGCTAACTGTGTATAAAATATTATGATTGATATAATTTGTCTCCATACATTTGTATCTGAACGCTTGAAACTTGAAACAATGATGTAGTATTGTGTACTACGTATTATAAAGTAAACTATAAACAGAACGGAGCTACTTCTAATTGTACTACATAAATTGATACTAAATATATAAGTATTGAGTTATTAGTCAGGCAACAAGAGTCAAGATACTTACAAAAATATTATATCAACCAAAGTAAATACATTAGAATTGTAAAAAGCGCATTTAGTTCAACGCTTCGAAAGTCTCAAACATTTTCGAAGCAAAGCAAGTAATGTCAGCTAATTTTGTCAGAGAACAGCAATAAACAATGACAATTTTATTGCAATTTCATCCAACAAGAAACATACGACCATTCTATACCCTGCTTTATTTCTCATTTCATTATTGGAACACAAAGAACACTCACGTGTTAAAAATTCAACCTCTAATAATTTTATACTCTGTATAAATCTTGAAATTAAATAAATAAAGAATCTAGTCAGCCCTAGTCAGTGAGATTCAATTCATTCATATACATCTAAGGATTAGTCATAGTCATTCATGAAACACGCACAAGTATCCATTTATTAAGTAGCGGTTTGCTACTTCATAAGAATACGTTTGAGTGTGTCTGAGTGTTTATGTATGTATCATCATCTCTGTGAACTCAAACCTTGTGAACTCAAACCGCTACTTGATTATACGGTTTAACGGTTTATTTGTACTTTTCCAACTTCTTCAGCTACAATACAATTAATACAATACTACACCATTTTTACTTCAATTCACAATTGCACTCAAGTAACCTATAGAGTAAGAAGATTTACATGGCAGATTTTGGCTCTGCTGATTTTCTGAATTTTTTATATGTTGTAGATCATGATTCAAGAAACTCGTATGAGTAGGGTCAGAATTCCTTAGGTCATTTGGTTTGGCCGCTGGAGTCGGTCAAAGTGTCACGAAAACCATACATTTGAGTACGATAACGATTCCTATATACCTATTGTATTGATACGAAGCAAAATATTGAATGATACCAAAGAATATGCAGTCGTCTAACATCTAAATAGGTATGCGAAAAAACAATTATTACGAGCAAAACAGTCATTTAATTTCCACTGGTACATTTTATTAAAAGAAAAACCCTCTAGCCATTAGTTAAGAAGATGTCTGTAGTGTACTATATTATCATTTGACTGTAACTGTATAGAGAGAACATGTATACATAGAGGTATAAGGTACTTAATTTGTTATTTATTAACAAGAATGAGAGTTTTAAATACGAAATTACTATTTATTATGAATGTTTACTTGTATTATTATTGTGGTTATTATTCATACAGCTTAATTTTATAATGCTAATTATTATAAGGTTTTAGCAACTCGTGTACTGTTAGCATGCGTTATTCGTAGTATGTCCATTTTGTACATACTTTTAGTCATTATGTAGTAGTTACTATTAAACAGTTAGATTTTAAAAACTAGCCACAGAGCATTAAAATTATTATTAGTTTACATCTATGGATGAATAATAGTTCTATATGTATACAGATAGTGAAAGTAGGACAATTGGACGCATAGTACCGGGTAGTCCGATATGCTAATTTAATACTTTTATTAACACGTTATTTTTGTTTTTAACCAGGCCCTTAAATGTAGGTATTTTATTGACATTCAATGTACACATGTATTCATATAGTGGGTAGCTTGAGATATTCTGTCAAGAAATGTTGTATTGTTATGCAAGGAAGAGCTTTCTATTATTAATTAACGGTTTAGTTACTAGCGTGTGTTGGTATTCAAATATTATTAAATTATTAGTAATTAGTTTCAGTGTAAGTATTGTTGGTATTTTGAGGTATGTAGATTGATTTAGATGTAGAGATGTGTTTTGTCATTGGTATAATCATAATCAAGAATTAGGTGCAGGGATGCTATGTGAATGTGACAGCAGAAATTGTATTTTGCATCCTTCTTGTTTTTGCATGTGTCCATAAGTGTAGCCATGTGTACACAACTAGTATTTCAAATTGTATAAGTTTGCACTTTGCATCTACCACACATTGCACTTTTTTTGTGGGTTCATGGCAGAATTGGGTGGACATTGGTAAGACCTCGCAAAATCATGAGAATTGGACAAAGGGCCAAGAACTCGAATCGGTGCAGGAGAATGAACTGCAGAACGAACTTTATTCAGAAGATCTTCAGGTCTCATCTTGCCACACCAGATTTGGGCGTAATTCAAATAGAAATACTGATCGTGTGTCATCCATTCAAGACCAGGGAGGAGGGGCTCAGTACCATGTTGCATTTCCCATTTCTTGAATGCCTGCGACAAAAAAAGAATATAAATCTGACACGTCAAGTCAACTAAGGGCACATTGAGATTTGCTACATGTTTGTTTACTGATTCTGAGTACTATCTATATCTGTGGACCTACTCTTTATTTACATATTTACATAGAGGAAGCTTGTTGATTTAATAAAACAACTCAAATTCATTCTTTGAAATGTGGATAGGGCGATGTGGAAAAGTTGTCTACACGAATGCTAATTGCTTCTTGGCAGTCGACAGTATCCTCTGCATTTCTGCATATCATACACTTCACGAGAGACACAAGGCTTCGTCATACTCGTAATCATTAATATAAATACACAAAATGTAAGGTAATGTGTAGGAAAGTGCTATTTAGAGTAGTAAATTATTACAAACCTCATTAAAACCATATACCTAACTTTACTATGTATATAGATTTTAATTTATTTACATAACAATTTGACCTATATTCCTAGATATAAATGGTAACTTGTTTTTTTTGCTGTAGGTTTATTAGGTACTTGATATAGGAAGCAAAACAGCCTAATATGAATGGCAGAAAGAGTCAAACTGTTGTACTAAAAAACAATTAATTAATACAATTTATCAAATTGGCTTGTCTCGTGAAGACACGAATTAGCATCTCTACAAATAACAACTAGAAAAACTTGAACTGTTTTATTTTCATGGAGTTGCATTCATAGTTCTGTTTGCTTTCTTCACTTAATCGCTACAGTAAGGTAGCTGCTTTCTCGACGGTGTACTGGGTCATGCAACTGAAACTGATACTAACTTCTTCAGTGAAATGGCATTGCATTGTAGACTTATCAGGTTGTACATTTATTTTGTGCAGTGAGGTACTTTTCTTCATAAAGTATTAGTATAGTCAGTGTTACATTTTTTACTACACCAATTAGCACTTTAGGAAACAAATACCACCCAAAGCACATTTCATCATTTGATGCTGCTAAATAGTACAGAATTACAAATGAACGTGCTAATAGAAAATAGAAAGGTACATCGTACATGATGCATTGTATAAAATATTCTTTACTAGCTATTTCTGACAGTGCTACTGCAAACTAAAGCGTGAAGCTTTCAAAACTTTGTAAGAGAAACTTTGCACTAATAAAAGACGTGAAGAATTGTGGCTGTGATAGGTAGCTTAGTACCTTTCATTTCATAATAACGAATACAAATGAGTGTATCTACTCTAAAAGAGGCACACTTAGTAATTCTGCAAAAAAGGTTGAATTAAAGTTTCAATGAATTATGCACCATTATTTCATTTCCTTCCTACACTATCACGGTTCCACTGAGCAGAGTAATGTCTGAAATACTTTCCGCGTGTCTGTAAACACATCATCTCATGCCAAAAACCGAATACCTATATACAGCTATGGGCTAAGTGATTCTGTAGATATAGGTACTACTAAAATTAATTTGCAGACTTAAATAAATGGAAACTCGTGCTTTGAGCGAAGAACCTAAAGGAATCTACTAACACAACTGAATCACACTCTTCAATAATTCACGAACTCGTTTCGCTATTCCTATTATCTGTGTGTGGGTGACCGTACGGTTCAGCTTGGTCGACAGTTCAGCTTACCGATTTTTCAGCTTGCGTACGGTTCAGCTTCGTAT
>JAQFYB010000507.1:0-52018 GCA_034694085.1 Pogonognathellus longicornis
GATAGGCTGTCAGAGTGTAAGGAAAAGGAATAAGCGTATAAAATCGCAATCATTATTCTTATTCTTACCGCAAGGGAGCTTATTGTCAATTGATAGTTGCAACTTATTTATTTCTTACTTTGTGACTCATAGACTATTAATACTAGACATACCTAGGACATACCTATAGGGTGCCGACTTACAAAAGGTGCAAATTGATCGTAAGATAAGCAGAAAGTAAAAAGTAGTAAAATTATTATGGGATACTTCGACTTATTTATATGTAGTTCACAAACATGTGTTGTGTGCGTTTCGCACTTTGTTTGTATTGTACTGGTATGTGAATTAATTCCTCGTACATATCGTCATTTCAACCTTTGGTGGTATTGGTCTTTAATTCACTTCCTAAACATTATGCTAATGTAGTTATTAATTAATATTTCCTTTACGTACTTCATATGCTTCAGTCAATGTCAAGTGAGCAACTTTCGTCTGAATTTTATTATTTATTATATTTTATACTATGTTGCTTTGTCTGGAATTGTCAATGTAACTGTATAAAGTAGAAACTTAAAGTTTACAAAGTAAGACACTACTATATTATAGTAACTTCGCTTGAAGACATTCTTATCGCAATCGTGCACAGCTGAATATTTCTCATATATGACGATGATATCATAGTATGATAGTATGTATTCTACGAAAGCGTTACTTGCTACTTGTAGTGTAGTATAAAAGCAAATTTTAATTTAGCGGGAGTGTATATTTATTAGTGTAGTTAAGTAAGGCGAGGCAAGGGCATGTGTCACTCTCAGTGTAATGTAGATGTAGAGAGAAGCCGAAGCGATGAGTCTTTACATTAACTGGAGGTCAGAAATGATGAGATTGTTGTGAATCACAATGTCAGATAGATGATGTCAAGTCAAGAAAATGCCAATTGGAAGGTTGTTATTAGATGTTATGTCAGCATGTTTAATTTTCACTGCATTTCATCCATGTAAAATTGTAAAGTTATAGTTATGGTATTGCAAATTCGTTTGATTAAATTGTAATGCCAATAATTCACCAACCATTTGCAGCAGATATAGAGATATATTGCACTATAGTTGTGTTGTGCACATTGATTGTTTTCAACATTAAACTATTTAACATTTTGAATACCTAAATTAAAAAGTAAATTGCCAAATATAGTGTTTGTATACGCATGCACTGTTATAATTGTGTGTTGCAAAGGATTAGAATGGCAATAGATCATTCACTAATCAGTATTATAATGCATTGATATATAAAAGAGAACGCAGAGAGGTCATTGAATGTTTAATCAAAATAATGCATATACAATTTAACTTGTTCGAAATCGATAGACACTCATCTATAAGTTAAAAGAAGGATTTTAAATATAAATGTATCTATAGGTAATTATAAATGCAAATGTGTACTTACGTCAAAATGACAACCTTTCTAAAGAGTAATATTAACATAGTACCTATACTTTGTTGTAGTGTGTTAGTGAGCCACATGCCATAATATTGATCTTGAAATTGACTACAAGTATAGCTTATAAGTGCGTTATGAAAATGTTCAAAGACAAATTTAAACACATGTTTAATTTCTTTAGCACTGTATTTGTAAAACTGGATAAACAATGGGCACTAGTGGTGTTTCATGCTTACACTTTTTACAGTATTTGCAAGACTATAGGCATGTTAGTGAGTGGGGTTTGTTAAATCGCCCACGCCACGACTACAAGCTTCTTCATTTGGTTTTTATCAGTTCGATAGTTTGTAAGCCAAGCCACATTAGACAGGCGTCGTCTGTGTGAAGGACTAAAGACAATTAGCTAAACTTTTTGCTTGAACATAGCAGAATACTAAGGAGAGGAACTTCTTTTATGTGCTCAATGCACAAACAATGTACCTGTTATTGTATGCGACTCATATGGGGGTCCACCTTCAAGAAATTCAAGATATTGTACTTTGACAATGCAATGCAAAGTTTTGGATCGAATACTTTTATGTTTTGTATGTTGTCTGTCCCAGTCCTGCCCATTTAGTCAGTCTGTCTCCTTTAAACATTGCATGCATATAGTTTTACCTTATTATACGCAGATTATTAGGTGCTCGATGAATTCAACCTGAATGAATAATAAGCATTTGGTTCAGAAAGTTGTTTAAAGCTCTACTGTATGGTTTTATTTATTTCTTATTCTTGCCAAGTAGGTAGGTATCAGATTTTGCTGCAGTTTACCCTTGTGAACTGTTGACATTTTGTGTAATAACGTCATTTACATTACGACAGTTGTACACTACAGCAATTTGTATATTGCCTATGGCCTATAGTCTTTAAAAGAAGTAATTACAGTTGTATATCAACAAAATGTTTGTTTGGTCAATATTTTTGAACTATTGGGACTTGGGAGGTAGTTGAACCATAAACCGTATACCACAAGACTGATGCGAAATATCTGAGAGAATACTTACTTTTCGGTGCAATGTACCATGGAATTTTTGTAGGCTGTACACATTTTCTATAATTACACGCTAGAAGCTTCCTAATTCATTTTGTTTTAGTACTTATTGTTAGTCCTTTCTTGGATAACTATCTTAAACTAGAGTCTAATTGTGTTCAGCTACATTTCGCACATCCAAGTTGAGACTGACATTTAAAAGGGCAAGGACGCTGGATATTATCAATCATACTTACCTACTTGAATGTGTTATGATTTTGTAGCATGATATTTAAGCTACTGCATACTGTAGCGAAATAGACTCTGTTGTCGATTTGTGATAAACACGAGTGGAAAAGGTAATTAGTAGATTAGTACCCACCTATAGTAATAATATAGTTTACCTAATTAGCTAAATGTTTGAACGTAACAACCAGAACGAGTGATATTTTTCTTATAGCTTTACATAGCTATTTTTGTTTTTATATGCATTTATTGCATGTGTTATTATGTGATATAAAGAAACATGGAATTGGATACCTTCCTGGATGACCTTCACAACCATAATGCAATTCGTCATAAGTAGAATATCCTTTTTCAAAACCTACTAGTCTTACTCGCATGTATAAATATTATAGTTAAGGAAAGGTGTTATTACTTGTATTACCATCAACTGCGATTGAGGTCTGCAGGTAAAAGTAGACTAAAAAAATACTAAAAGTGAGTCATGAATGTGAAGGAGTTAAAAACAACTGCGTCTTAGAGATCTAAATCATATGGAAAAACATTGCAAAATATTACATTCATATTACGATGGATTTCAATGTTTTATCTTAGAATATACAAGACATGATTAAAATTTGGCTTGTACTTTTAATGGTTGCAGTTGAATTAGCTATTTATGCGATTGACTTCCATATGAATGAAATGCCTAAGAGATATCATAAATTGTACTACGATAATGGGGTCCAGGGGTAACTTTAATGGCAGTGTACGCAGGTATGGATAATAGGGCGCTTTAAATTTAATAACAACCACCGCTATAACAGGAAACGAGAAGGTCGTTTAAAACTCAATTCACCAAGTAAGACTCAAACCTTGTGGTTTAATATTGATTGTTACCTACTAATCTTGGTTTGCAATTGTGGAGTTTGAAAAACTATGGAAAGTTTTTGTTATTTAAAAGAACCTAGGCTGGAAAAAAACATTTGTCTTATATGGACTTAGTCCAGGCTGCAAATGTTGTTTACATTGAACAATACGTTCCGCATAAAGTTAAACCTTAATCCTCATGGACATCAGTAGCATAACAATTTCTATCTAAATAATCCTCTTCAATCTCACGTAGTGACTAGACCTCTAGCAAGCATTGTAGGTGCTCTACAATACTAGTCTATAATATTAACAATTTTTGCATTAGTATGCGTTATGGGAATTGAGAAATCACCGTGTAGTTTGAAACACAAAGCAAGCGAAAACTGTAAAACTCTAAGCAGATAATATTTAAAATGTCGCAATCGCACTATTACACTTTAATCTAAATTATAACCTTTCGAGACTGAGTTTGACTCATACTATATATAAAAGTCTGCACTTGTATACATAAATAGCTCATTGGCCATGACTTTGCACATATTATTAGGTATAGTGTAGTGTAATGTGGATAAAAGTGTGATATAAAATATGTGTTGAAATAAGTCTTTTACTGTTGAAGTTGACTGTTATTAACCTAGCAATCGACGCTAGTTCACAAGAATCACAAGTGTATGTATAGTATAGGAACTTACTTAAGTTCGTGTTTCTCATGATTATACATAATGTATATAAATCAAGACAAACGTTAGTAAAAGTGATTTATTATGCCACTTATCGCTAAGGACTTAAACTGCATTAATAAAGGTGTATTGTATGTAGATTCCTATTCACTAAAGTCCTACTTCAAACTCGTCTCATGTACTGCGACACATTCAATCGATATATGTAAATGAAATGCAATAGCGTTTGTGCTAAACTATGCATATTGTATGCTGTACCTACTATAAGTCTATATTATTTACTACACTTATGAGATGACGGATTTAAGTTTACTCTGTTCGGTCAAAGGTGATTTATTATATACAGAGACTGCGACTGTGAACTCGGATAAAATAGTGCATGTGTATGCATAGCAAAATAAGTATAGAAGAGGGTATGTCGTTATCGTTGCAATTCCAGGCGAGTAGACTACGTGCTTACTTAATGGGGATACAAAGAAAGTGTATTATTTTATGGGTTTATTATTCCACTGCAGAGATTGGTCTGATATTATATGCAGTTCCACTGTAGTGTGATTACGTGGTCTAATTCTAAACTCAATATTTTCTGGTTTTTACAGAACTCAATCTTTTACAAAACACTGATGACTTGATAATCGCTGAGAAGCAACATTTTTCAAATAATTTTTACCAAAACAATGGAGCGCTGAAGAAGATACCTGTGAAAATACCAAATTAAAGATTCTTTTTTGCTACTAACCTGGATGTTAGGCTGGATAACTGACTAGACACGGACACATAAATTAGTGAGACAAAATGCCTGACGATAACACTACGTTTCACGGTCATTACAATGATCAGTGTCGGAACGGTCTGTTGCTTCCAATTTTCCCTTATGAAAGCTCTTGGAACACGGGTTTACGCGCATTTCTCTACTTTGCTGGATTAATGTACTGTTTCATGGGGGTTGCTATTGTAGCTGATGTGTTCATGGGGGCTATCGAAAAAATTACCAGTAAAACTCGAAAGGTTAGCAAAAAATGACAATTAAGCGTATTCAACATGCTATTAAGGACTAATGTTTACATTTTTGAGTGTCTATCTTTCAGATTTATTTGTCTACGGGCAAAGATAGCGAGCCAGAAGTTATTGAAGTGAGAATTTGGAATGACACTGTGGCAAACTTGACATTAATGGCTTTGGGTTCCTCTGCCCCTGAAATTTTATTGTCGTGCATTGAGATTATAGGGAATAACTTTGAAGCAGGAGAATTGGGACCTGGAACAATTGTAAGAAAAATTAGTTAACTTTTACTTTTCAAAAATTTTGAAATGCTAAACGTGTATGAAATTTTCTTAAAGGTGGGCTCTGCTGCCTTTAATCTTTTGGCCATTACTGGTGTTTGTATGATTGCTATACCCAACGGGGAATCAAGGACCATTCGCTTAATCAAGGTAAACATTGAAACATTATTTTTAATGTTTCAAAAACGTTAGAAAGGATTTGTCAGTGTTAATAAAGATGGTATTGGTAATGATAATGGTTAATTATTTTGTCTTGAATTTTGTAGGTTTTCCTTGTGACAAGCGTTTTCAGCCTTTTCGCATACATTTGGCTTCTTCTTGTTTTGGATTACATTACTCCAAATCAAATTGATTTGTGGGAAGCCATTTTGACCTTTTTGTTTTTCCCCCTACTCGTTTTGATAGCATGGTGGGCTGATCGTGATTGGAAATGTGGAAAATTACCACCTCAAGTTGCGGATCAACAACAAATTGAACTCGGCATGACTAACGGTAGTCCCGGTGGTGAGTGTAAGTGATTTTCCTTTTTTAGCTTAAAACTGTCAAAAGCTACGAAGCCAAGCTGTCAGCTTTACTAATTCAAATTCTTTTGAAACTTCCGTGAACGTAAATCTTTAATTCATTGTGTTAACCGAATGCATTTAACATACTTGAGTTCTTTCCATTTTGAAAGCGTTTTAAACTAATGCAACCATTACTTCTCCTTCCCCCTCTTTTTAAAGGTCCGTCGTTTTTATCGTGTAACAAAAATGTCGCGTTTGTCCTTGTTATTTTTAAACTACAAATAACTAGTCTTAATTCATATACATTTTTTAAAGGTTTGGTATATTTTAGTTCTAAATGTATTAATTTAATAATTTAATCAAAAGTTTTGACATAGAAATATGCTTGAGATTATTATTACTAATAATACTAATGTTATCAACATGTGGTTAAATGGGTTTTTATAATACACCGCAGATACTGAAAGTATCAGCATATCGTTTTCTAAGGGCTTTTAGGAAGGGGGTTGTTTTCGTTTCGTAGTGTACTATCATGTTTGTTGACATTGACTTTCCTATACTAACTCTGCATCTTCTGTATTTTCCATTTGTCTCATTGACTCTGCTGCGTTATATCTGTTTCTGTCGAACTGTGCTTTCACTGTCAAATATCAGTTATCGAAGGATATCAAAATGGCAACGGAGTTGGACCTCATCCCGAAAAACCCGACAAAGGTGACAATTTTTTGAATTGGAGCTTTTTTACTCCAAGTTTTTAAGTATTTGTCGCAAAATTTAAAATAAATTATAGCACTATAATGACTATAATGTACGTATTTACGATTGACGAAAAGACTTCTGATACTGAAATAGCACAATCTTTACTTTTTGCTTTCACTCTAATTGCCTATTCTATGTAGATAGCTTATTTTTGTGTATTTTATTCTTCGAATCTCGGATACTCCAGTATGTATAAGCAAACTACGTAGATGACCTATAACCTCACGAAACCGTGTTGTTTCGGTCGTCAAGTAAGTCGCTTAAAAGATATGCTTTCTGAAATATTCGAAATAATTCCTATATGATTTATTTATGATATGTGCTAATTTGTTCTACAACCTTTACGATGATATTGTGTTATGTCTTGAGCATGCTGTGTCTGTAAATGACGTTTGCAAACCAGCTATTTTGCACTGCATTATGTTAATAATTGAATAATTTAAACATTATAATATAAATGTATGAGCTCCTTGATCTAATCTTTCAAAATTTTGCACACAGCGGAATCAATGCTTGTTAAGAATAAGCTGTTCTATAAGGACGGAGAACTGAACAAAGAGGGACTTATCGAATTTTACAAAGATTTAAGAAAATTTCCCGACATTAGTGATACTGACGCAGCTGTTCTTGCTGCAACCAAGTAAGCCTAATTTCAAAATGTATAGGAAATTTTGTCTGATTCATAATTTTCATAGTTTCTCAATTCTATGAGTAATCTTTTAATGTAGGTTGATCGACACACAACCGCATTCACGACTTTGGTACCGAATCGGAGCTTGTCGTGGTCTTGCCGGTAGCCGAAAGATTCATCCAGTTTTGAGCGACAAGTTGAGAGAGGTGATAGTGATAGTTTCAAATTGAAACTACAACATATTGATGCCCTTAAATTGTAGTAGTGTAGTACAATTAGCAAAGCATTCTTATACTCGAATTTATTTTCAGGTTTATGACACAATTAATGCTGCACCAGATGTCCCCGATCTTGGTCCTTTACCAAGCGTAGTGACAGAACAACATCACGAAAAGGCTCTTGTTGAGTTCAACTGCGCTTCATTTTCCGTACCAGAAAACATTGGAAAATTCAATATTACAGTTGTTCGACATGGACGAATGGATAATACCGTTCGAGTGCGAGTGGAATCTTTTGACGGCACAGCTAAAAGTGGATCTGATTACATTCCAATTAACGAGCAGATTGTATTTGGTCCCTACGCAAAGGAACGTGAAGTTACCGTCAAGATTGTTGACGATAACCAATGGGAGCCTGACGAAGAGTTTTTCTTAAGACTATCGCTTGTGGATGAAGGAATCGATCGCAAGGATGTCACCTTAGGACGTTTGCCTATAATGGAAATTGTTATATTAAATGATGATGGTTAGTCTTTTATTCTTAATCATCATCTGTTGTAAAAGAAACTCATTTAAGGCAGTGTAAAATATTGTTCTATTCACAAGTATAAATATTATACTTAAATACTTAACTTTTTATACATAGAACCTGGAGTCCTGTCTTTCCGGAAAAGAGGTCTTTTAGTGAAAGAAAGCTGTAAATTTGCATCCATTGAAGTTGAACGCAGCAATGGGGCCGATGGAGAAATAGGTGTTCAGTGGAAAACTTTGGACGGTTCGGCAAAATCCCCCCAAGATTTTCAGGGAGGAGAAGGAACATTGGTGTTTAAACATGGAGAGGTACATAATAATTAGTATCGAAGGTTTTGTTACTTTGTTTTTATACCTTGTAAAGGCGTTTGTATGACAGTAAATGTTGTCTTTAATTTTACAGACACTTAGGTCTATTGATATACCTATTGTGGATGATCTTGACCCAGAGAAGGATGAATGTTTTGAAGTTGAATTATTCAATCCAACCGGCGGAACTAGTATTGGAAGAATTCCGAGGATAGCTGTCACGATATCTAATGATGATGGTAATACTACTATTAATTAAACGGATTGAATTCTAAAATCCTAATAGTACCTATAAGTATATTCATATACTAGCTAAAAGTGTAATTTTGTTTATTTAGATTTTAATTCAGTTCTGCAAAGAATGTTAGTCCTCACAACCCATAATTTACAATCTATGGAGGTCCATCATGAAACTTACAAGGCCCAGTTACAGTCTGCACTTACGGTCAATGGTGGAGATGTTGAAGGAGCGACCGGATTCGACTATTTTATGCATTTTATGACTTTTACATGGAAAGTATTATTTGCGCTAATTCCTCCACCTGGTTATTGCGGAGGATGGCTTTGTTTCTTTAGTTCTTTGGTAGCTATAGGTTTCCTTACAGCTATTGTTGGAGATTTGGCTTCGATTTTTGGTTGTATTGTTGGACTCAAAGATACAGTGACAGGTCAGCACTACCTCTATATTATTACTAAGTCAGTTTGAAATTTTGTCTAAGTACGAAATACTCTTTTTTGCAGCTATCACTTTTGTGGCTTTGGGAACATCGCTACCGGATTTATTCGCGAGTAAAACTGCAGCATCTCAAGAAAAGTATGCAGATAATGCTATTGGAAATGTGACTGGTAGCAACTCTGTAAATGTTTTCTTAGGATTGGGCCTTCCATGGGTTTTGGCAACTGTTTTCCATTTTGTCAAAGTAAGCTACACTTTTGCACCATTATGCCTCCATTTGCATTGCATAACGGCAATCTAATGTACAATTATTTAATTTCTTATGAAAATAGGGAGATGTCTTTGTGGTTAAATCTGGATCCTTGGGCTTTAGTGTTTTGATTTATTCTTCAGTGGCTTTTATTGCCCTTGCCTTGATTCTAGTAAGAAGATATGTGGCCTTTTTTGGCAAAGCAGAATTAGGTGGTCCCGTCGTTGCTAAGTGGGGAAGTGGAATCTTTTTGTTTATTCTATGGATGGTGTACATCTGCTTGTCCTCAATGAAAGCATATGATTACTTTGGTTAATTTCTAAATCACTTTGCCTAATTGCAAAACATTAAGAACTAAGAAGTCTCTTCCAACCTTAACTGCATTGTATGGAACCAAAGTTAGAATACATTCATTTTTTCAACTATTTAATGTTGACTATGAGTAGTAATAATACATTCCGTGCGTATACAGTATGTAATTTTATTAAAGCGATTTTAAGTATTTATTAATTTATGTTTTTAGTTGTTATACAGTACGCATGACTAGTTAAGGGCACAAAATTGCTATGTTCTCAAGATTTTTGTTCATTAATTTACATTCTTGTTATTTGTTGACTTAACGTAACGCAATATGGGATCAATACTAGACTAGACACATTCACATAAAAGGCTTACGGGTTGCACTACTACTTGAGTAAATTACACTAAATTGAATATTTATTGATATATTATATAATACACTATTAATGACGATACACATTTATACTAAGCATTCCATGTTACCTTATTGTGGACTCATCCCACTCACTCAATAAAAGTATATTTTAGCGTTTAAATTGATGATTGGTCTTTCACCAGAACGGAAACCAGTATTAAGTACTCTGTAGTTTGAGACTGCATATTGCATTGCGTTGTAAAAAAAACTAGAAAGAAACAACCGTCTAGGTATATTGATTGTTGGTCTAGAGTTATATAAAACAATTTGTGTTCGTTTACTAACCAACAGAAGTCTCAGAAATAATATCTTACTAACCTTACTAAAAACCTATTTTATGTACTTTAGCTTAGTTTTGTTTTGTAAGTAGATAATTACCTACATTTGGTATATAAGTCAGATAACGACACAGTAGTGTGAATCAGCTTTAAGGCTTTTGCAATTACTCAGTTGCATTTTTTACTTATTACTATTACTTACCTCTGTAGTGTTATCTCATGTTTTTATACACTCATAGCATTTTTACCATCAAGAAGAATGGAAGATTTAACTTTCTAAAAATTGAAATATCGTTTATAACAAATTAAGGCTTTAAACATGTTTGTTCCAAAGAAATACAAAAAATAATTTAGTATGTATGTCTTGTAGGATGGATCTAATGTGAAGTTGTGATATGACATTTTTGCTTTAACACTTTGCTTTTAAGCCTTATTTTAGTGTATTTCTTACAGTACAGGTCACGATAGTTCGGCTATCCGTATAAGTTCGACTTGGCTTTCATTTTTTTAAAATTCAGATGCGGTCATCATTTTATTAAAAATGTAACAGTTAGTTCATATGTATCTGTATAATTTATCTTCAGATTTTTTAATTCATGTAATTTACGATTTTTCCGAATAAAAACTGAATATACCTACTTCAACAAAAGTCTAAATGCTGTTTATTGTGCATTGTAATAAAGACTGATTTATTCATTAAGTAAATATTCTGCACTGAAATAGCAATATAAAAACATCATCTCTATTCAATGCAGTTAAATCATTTGCTGTAAAAAACGAAACCGAATTTTCCAACATCTCAATTTCTCAAATCTGTTTCTGATGCGTGAATTTTGCAAAGATTGCATTAAAATCCTCGCTGTATAGAGAATAGGGATGGTCTAGGTCTAGTCAACCATTGCACATAATATGAGAGATCTCTTTGAGTCTTTCCATTCTCAGGAAAATGGCCCCTCGACTTTTAGCCACTCTAATCCTCTGGGTGCGTAATCAATTTATTATGCCACCAAAGTGATTTTAATTTTATATTGTTTTAAACATAACTAATAAATATTTTCCAAAATCTAGCCCCGGAGAAAATGTATTTGTACTTTCTCTGCTGGAGAAAATGTATGTGAACTTTCTCTTCTGGAGAAAATGTATTTGTACTTTCTTTGCTGGAGAAAATGTATTTGAACTTTCTCTCCTGGAGAAACATTCATACAAAATACAAAGCAAAAATTAGAGGTTTTTCTCGCAAAGCAGGAATTTGATCTAAACAATAATTTTTTTTTCGTGTTATGCACAATCATATACATACACATTTGTACCTCAAAATATTGGGACTTGAAATTGACCTCATCAAAACCGGTTTTTTCATCGATTACATAATTAATATTATTTATTACCTTTCAATTTATGTTTATTATAAAATAGATTGCTATAGAAAATTTTAGAGGGACAATCGAAAAATTGACAATCAATCATAATTCAAAAATTGTTATTCTTGATTGCCATACACAACGTTGTTTCAATCACTGATTTGAAGGTGTAGCTGTCTAATCTAAACTAAATATTTCTACAGTAAGGTTTTTGGATTCAATGAATTACAATAATTAATTGACACTTCATTCTATCCGGAATCAGATATTCAATATTACTCCGCGATTTGACAAGGAATCAATTCACAATTAAAGTACTGTTTACGTAGCTGAAATAATTTTGTGACCTGACCACAGTGAATAGAATTTTTTTAAACTGTTGCATACGCATTTTAATTGTGTTTACAAATGGATGTACATTTTGGATTTTACAATAACTCCCAATACATACAAAAAGATGGCTTTAATATCACATGCGACAGATGTGGCCTCGTAAGTCTATTGATTATATGCTAACAATGATAACGATGATACGAATGTAAATAATAATTGTACTGAGAATTGCAATAAGTTTGGTTTAATTATGTTATGCAAAAGTACACCAACGATCCAGTTTTTAAAATGAAAATTTTCAGGGCTTATTACTTCCATTATTTCCCATGGAGCTATGCTGGAATCAGTATATCCGGGCTGTTCTCTATTTCTTGGGATTGGCTTACTGTTTTTTTGGAATCGCAATTGTGGCAGACATTTTCATGTCTGCGATCGAAAAGATTACTAGTAAAACTAAGAAGGTGGCTCACATAATAATTACCTTATGTGTATTTGGTGAATCTTAAGGAGAGTTTAAAATCTTGACGAAGATTGTTTAATAGCAATAGTATTTGTTTGAGCTCAGAACTTCGTGAAAGTCGAAATTAATGGCCGAATCGAGTATAAAGAATTCGAAGACAAAGTATGGAATGAAACTGTGGCCAACTTGACGCTTATGGCTTTGGGATCTTCAGCTCCTGAAATTCTGCTCTCATGCATTGAAATCATAGGGAATACATATGAGACTGGTAAATTGGGAGCAGGTACAATAGGTGAGCTGATTGTTGAACTGCACATTTTAAGCAAAATTAGCAAAACTGGTTTTAATAACCCAGAACTATATACATTATAATATATTATAATCATTGCCCAATAAAATGGAATGTTTTTTGAGCGGGTGAAAGTTGAATAACGGTTAGATTACTGCAAAATGACTTGGTGTCGATTTAACCCCAAAGGGGGATCAAGGAGAGAAACGTCAGAGTGAAAAGTTATTTCCGTCTGATAGGTCCTAATGAGGAGATAATAATGCACCCCAAACAAATAACCAATTTTTTCTAAGTCGTCAATAATACCTCAAACAAAGCCCTATTTAAGATGAAATAAATTGTCCCAAGGCACCCCAATGCAATACTTGTCTCAAGGCTTTTCCACAACTTTTCCATCTGGCATGTTTCTCCATGTGAAATCGGAACTAGTCCCCTTTCCTATATTTTAACCTGATTAAATATTTTATAATTTTTCATAGCTAGTACGTAGTTATTTATTTATCATTTTATTGTTTCTAGTGGGATCAGCTGCATTTAATTTGCTGGTGATCATTGGAGTTTGCATTGTTGCTGTGCCGAAAGGGGAAGTCAGGAGGATCAAAGTGCTAAGAGTATTGTTCTTCCTTTATAAGCATAATATTCAAAGCTATATTATATTATATAGTATTAATGATTATTATTGTCAAAGAATGAAATCATAAACTTTCCCTGTCATGTCATTTTTTCGTTGTTTCTACATTTAGGTTTTTGTAGTAACATCCGTTTTCAGTTTGTTTGCCTATTTCTGGATGATTATCGTTTTAGAAGTCATAACACCAGATGAAGTTGATGTGTGGGAAGCTTTAGTAACGTTATTTTGCTTCCCGATTCTTGTTATTGTGTCTTGGTGGGCTGACCACGAATTCTGTATTAAAGGAAAACCCGCAAGACGGATGTCAGGTTTATCGGGGGTAGAGGAAGCAGGCGGAATAATAGACGACAATAGTGGATTTGGTATCAACTGATCAATTTTTGGTACAGTAGTAGTCGCGTGGTGGAAAATGTATTCTTCCCTCCATCCGCGCAAAACCAAAAACATTCCCCTTATGGCGGGCGCCAAATAGTGAACAATTTATGGGCAGCGTATATAGCTGCCGCCCGATATCGCATTACAAGTACTTAACCTGCTGGTGTTAATATAGACAATTCCAACGCTAATTTTAATTACACTTTAGCGTAACTATAGCGTATTTATAAGCAATTAATATTTGAAATGAGCTTGTTGTTTTATTAATTTAACAAAATGTTTGAGTGAATTCGGACCAAAATCAGCCTGTTCAAGAAATTCACACGTAGAGCAAAAATGTGAAGGCTGATATGGTTAAAATCTACATAAAATTCATGAAATTGATGGGTTGAGAGGAAAAGTTTTGAAAATAACTGTAAAGGCTAATATTGGCTAGAGTCATCTCAAAATTTATGAAATTCTCTGGCTGCACAACTTTTGAGCTAATTTTCCGTAAAACAATCCCATGCATGAAATGAGATTGTGAGAAAGTTTAAGATAATTTGGATTAAAATCAACCTTAAAAGCATGGAAAAATTTGAGAAATTTTTTAGCTAATTTGAGCAAAGGTCATCCCAAAATTCATGAAATTTTCTGTTACGCATAAAATTTTGAGAAAAGTTTGAGCTAATTTGGACAAAATTTATAAGAAATTCGAACATAGCGAGAAATTTTTTACAAATAATTGAAATTTAGCTCGAAAAATTTCGCGATTTGTACAATTTCATTGTAAAATAACCTTCAATTTTGGGACTTTAGAGGGGACTAATGTCGTATTGTTCTGCCGCTGGGTACAGCCTTGCCTTTCCCTCTTTCGTTTCTTTTTCCGTCTTTCTTCCCCTTTTTCTTCCCTCTTTCTTCCCCTTTTTCTTCCCTCTTTCTTCCCCTTTCTCTTCCCACTTTCTTCCCATTTCTCTTTCCACTTTCTTCCCTCTTTTTTCCCCTTTTTCATCTCTTTTTCTTCCCTTTTCCTTTTTCCCTTTTTTTCCTTTTCCCACTGATTTGTCGCCTAAAGTATTGCTGCTTCGCCGCTTTACCCGGCTTTGCCCGGATCCTTAACTTTTTTCACCAGCGACAGTAGTATTTAGATATTGTAGCAAAGTGTAAAAACCGACTTTTTGTATATTGAAGCTGAACCAGAAGACTCTTTGTACAAGGATGGGTTGGTAAATCAAGAAGCTTTGATCGCTTTATATCGACATCTCAGAGAGATCAATCCCGATTTAACCGAAGAAGAAACTGCTAGTTTGGTTGCGACAAAGTAAAATTACGATTTCTGAAAAGTTAATTATTCATTGACATTAATATGTACTATGCACTAACAAAAAGGGCCCATTTTTCACACGATAGGTTGATAAAAGATCATACTCATTCTCGGCTTTGGTATCGCACGGGCATCAGTCGAGAGTTAATGGGAGGACCACATCTTATTCCAATTTTAAATGAAAAACTAAAACAAGTAAGCCACAGTTGAATCGTTTAACAGAGTCCTCTGCAGTTCTGTTGCCTTTTATTTGTTATTTTTTAGGTGTACGAAACATTATCAACAAATCTGGAATTAAGAATAATCCCTGCATACAAAGAAGATTCGAATTTTTCCAAATCCGTTATTGAATTTCAGTCGGCCTCTTTCGCTGTTATGGAAAATATAGGAACATTTAATGTTGTGTTAATGCGACATGGACGTTTAGATATTGAGGTGAAAGTCAAGGTAGAAACTTTCGATGGAACGGCTACCGCTGGCCTGGATTATTTGCCTTTTTCCACAGTTTTGACATTTCCTCCTAACGTTGGGGAAGTGGAGATAGCTGTAACAATTGTTGACGACGTCCAATGGGAACCAGAAGAGGAGTTCTTTATTCGAGCAACGATAATAGAACCCCAAGATCTGGCTATGCTGGGAAAAGTTCCAATTATGGAAATAATTATTTTGGATGATGACAGTACGAGTTGTATGAACATGATCTCTGATTATTGATTGTCATTGACCATGACTCCTTGTTTTTATTCAATAGTTTTTTATTTTGCATATAGAACCTGGTGTGATTTCATTTGTTCAGAAAGGAGCAATGGTAAAGCAAAATTGTGAAAATGTAGTTTTGCAATTGAGAAGAAAGTGCGGGTGCGACGGCGTCGTTACAGTTTCCTATGCTACTATTGACGGTACGGCTTTCGCCCCCAACGACTACACTTCCCGTCAAGGAACTCTAACTTTTGGACACGGAGAAGTATAATATTATGTACTATACAAAGTATTGTTATTATACATATTTGTTCAGTTTGTAATCAAAAGTTCATTTGCTGCAGATAGCCGCAGAATTAAGGATTCCTATAGTCAACTCAGAAGATCAAACAAAGAACATAAATTTTTTCGTCTCCATTTATGATCCATCCGGAGGTGCAAGACTAGGAGATATAACAAAGGCGAAGGTTTCAATTTCCAATGAAGAAGGTAAAAATTAGTGATAATAATATTTTTAATGTGTTCATGCAATGCTACTTGCATTGGAGATGCTTTATGGGTTTCAATTTCCCGTTTGTCTGTCTATCTGTTCGCATTCTCTGAATCACACATGTATATAATATCGTGTGTTCAGTTTTCAAAAGTCAATATGGTTTATACATTCGGTTCGATTAAGCCTTAGACTCAAAAAGTTCACACGTCATTTTGAAAAAAAAACCACTATACATAACTTGTAGAGCATCTTTTTGCGTATTTAATGAGTCTCATGATATAATGTGGTAATGCAAGATTATGTTATTTCAAAATGGTTTGTGACCCTTTTGAGACAGCTAAATAAAACTTTTTCCAGCCTATGTGTAAGCCCCTAAGCCCTATGGACTATGGACACTGAAAACTGATCATGCTATAGTACTTCAAGTACTGTACTTGTACACTAACAAAACACTTAACTACGGGAGAACTTAACTATGGACAAGTTTAGGTATTAAATCCGATAAAAAATGAAAAATAGCAAAATATTCAAGTTTTGATCTTCTCGCATCAAAACTCGACTAGGGTTAGCTTGGCTTTGGTTAGCTTGATTTGATAAAAATAAAGTTCTTTAAGTTGTAGTATTCATTTTTTGATATTTTCCAAAAGTTATATATAAACAAAACTCAACTAGGGTTAAGTATATTATTGTTATGCGTTTTTAACACAAATATGAGAGACTAACTATATGTGCAAGCTGGAATGCTAAATTCGATAAAAATAATTATTGGAAAAAATCGAGGTATTCATTTATCTTTTTCAAAACGCTCGTCGAAACGTAACGGCATGGGGATATATCCAATTGAATGGTTTATTGCTCTTGAAATCACAAATGTTTTCAATTCACTATTGATTTAATGAAAACTGGCTACTATAATTTGAATTTTTTGCTAGTGTTTCAGTCAACAATCGACAAAATGTTGAAAATAGCTTCAGATAACATGGAGGCTATGTCGGAGGGTCATGAGAACTACTCATCTCAATTTAAGGCCGCATTGTCCGTAAATGGAGGTGATACTGAAGAAGCTACCAAGACGGATAATGTGCTTCATGTTGTCAGCTTCGGTTGGAAGCTTTTATTTGCCTGCATTCCTCCTGTCAAATATTGGGATGGATGGCTGTGTTTTATTGTCTCATTGGTTGTGATTGGTTTACTGACAGCAGTAGTTGGTGATTTGGCAGAAGCCTTTGGCTGTCTCATCGGAATGAGAGATACAGTTACAGGTTAATATTCTGTTTTCCACCACATCTCATTAAATGTTTTTATTATAAACCAATTTTTACTTGAATTACGTTTATTTTTAAGCAATAACATTTGTCGCACTTGGAACATCGCTACCCGATTTATTCGCGAGTAAATCCGCAGTTGCTGCAGAAAAGTACGCAGATAACGCTGTCGGAAACGTCACTGGCAGCAATTCAGTCAATGTCTTTTTAGGATTGGGCCTTCCTTGGGCGATGGCAGCTATTTATCACGAAGCTTTTATACACGATGTAAATTAACAGTATTAATTACAAACTTTTCATTTCATTATGTAATTTAGCAGTGCTTTGTTTAAAAAGTGCTGTGTATTACATACATAAAATATAGTATAATTTAATTATTATTATTATTAATTTTTATTTTCTTATTACTCTTATTACTTTAGCCCTTCGTTGTGTGTGCTGGAGATTTGGCATTCAGTGTGGGTGTGTATTTTTGTACGGCATTCGTGGCTTTAATTATACTTTTCTTACGAAGAAATTTTGGGCAAGGCGAATTGGGAGGAGATGGTAAATCAAAGTGGACCTCGGGATGTGTGTTCTTTCTTCTGTGGATCATCTATGTTGCCATATCCGCTCTTCGATCTTACGGTGTTGTAAAAATAACAGTTGGGGACGATTCAATACACCCGTTAACACGAAAACGATGTGCAGTAGAATCAATGTAACTGGAGCAAATAAATGTGGAATGGTTTACTTGCATAATATATGATATAAATATCGTATAGTTTACTTGCATCTTTTTTAGTATAGGAAACAAACGTGAACACTTTTGTCAGTCTATTCATTTACCGAATAAACGTTTGTGTAACTACCGCTGCAGCAGATCATGACAATTGGTCATAGTCAAGATAATATTATGATTATTTTGTGTAAACCTTGATAATTGATAATGTTTTGTACGTTATTATTTAGTAATAATAAGAAAGTTTCTTTACTTATTTGGCTCTATAAAAATACCAATGATACGTAAAATTCTAAGGTTATATTTAGAGAGCATTTGCCCTCCCGCGTTCCCCTGAAGTCTCACAAAAGAAGTTATTTACCATAAAAGTGCAAAATATGGGGAATTTTTCATCTAGATTTTAGCCTATAATACATTACGCGCTATAATAAGGACATTTCATGTGAGGATTTTTGCCCCTCCAGAAATGGAATCCTAAATACGGCCATGGTAAATCTGCATTGTTCTTATAGAATAATTGGAGGATAGAATAAATGTGGGATCTAAGATCATCTGGAAATAGCCCCGAAGGGGATTTTCTTAGGAGTCTGGAAATTCAACCGAAGGGCGTGGCAAATGACTGGAATTCCTGCTTTGATGTTGGAATCTCAATCTACCCAAGCCACTGAAGACCAGTGCCGGTCTTAGGTTTTGCAGGGGTCCCGGGCGAGTTGTGTCACACTTTACGCAGAAATATGTTGGCATGTTGAAAAATTAGGTCAAAATAGTATAGGTTAAAAAGATTTGTCATTTAATTATTTATGCATTATAATTACATGAATACACGATATCAAAAATGGACTTAAATTTCATTAAGTTAATATAAATTTGTACTCAAAGTGCCCTGCGCGGGGCCCCGGGCGGTCGCCCGGGTTGCCCAGGCCTAAAACCGGCCCTGCTGAAGACGACTAGGATCCAGGATCCATTTTTGAAGCCCCTCAAAAGAGAGCGGGCCAGGATCCCCTGGAAGAAATATTTATTTTATCCCTGAACAATTAATTAATATTAATGTGCTGTAGATTCATTTATTGTATGTAGTATTCACTGGGCTAGTATTTATACTAGCCTAGTGCTAGTGCATACTAAATTATGACTTGATGTCCACATTTTCTTTTGAATAAAAGACGACATCCTAAAAGTCTGGGGTCGATGCCATGTCTCCAAAGTTTGGGGTAAGCAGGTTGGGATCGGATTAGAAATTCGTCTGGGGTCCAAAAAAGAGCTTTGTGTTGGGGTTGAAAAAGGTTGACCCCTCAACTACTCTACTATGTAGTACCACTTTTATGTGGATCATTTATGATGATGTACATACCTAAGTGGAATTGCAAAAACAATAATGGTATTGAGCCAAATAGGACACCTCAGACAGGAGAAGTTAAGTTTAGTGAACTTTTGTTCCCACAAGCATGACGGAATTGTAGACATATAGTGGTGATGATGAATATGTTGTCACGTTACCGTTGCTGTTTGTCACAGATATTTGTGTCAGCCAAAACATCATTTTTCTTCTCTGGTTTCAATTCACCTTACAATCTGACCTCATAATAAAAGTGGTCGACTCTGTCAAAGATCCTTAAGCTGTAAAATCCTAAAAGGAAAATCATGATTCAATGCGATTGGTAATTTCTTCGGGAGGGGGGGGGGGACAAAACCTAAAAGTAAAATTCTATAACTTCGATCCATTTGTATATACAAATCGGCATTTTGAAGTTTTAAAATATGGCAATTCCATTAAAGTTGTCGAATTAGAATTTTCGCATTCATCCGCGTTGGAGTGGAGATGAACAGGAGATTTAGGAATCATGATGTTTATAGTATATGATTCTACTACTATGTTCTGTCATTCTGTCTTCATAAACAAACGGTATGTGAGCACCCTGATTTTAAATTATGTATTTAACTAATATTCTGTTGGTTTATTTTAAGTACAAGTTTTCGTTTCATCATTCATTACCTATTTGTGTAGAAAAATATCATTTTATATCATGTAGTAATAGTAATAATTATATTTGAATACTTGTACTACAATAGTCGTAAATAAGATTTTATTGCTAGGTATATATTTAAAAAGTGAAGTTTACGATGACATTTTTATAACAGTGCCATCAAAAGCGCTAGGAAGCCTTTAATTTTCTCAGATTTAATTTCGGAGAGTACATCGACATCAATTTCTTCAAACATTTTATACTCTGCGAATGTACTTTACCACGTTAAAATTAGTTTTACGACAGGACTCATTTCGCATCTATTTCTAGAACATTTACACTAAAAAGCTCTCTTAACGAGTAATAAAATCCTCCTGATTGCTAAATATTCTTACATTTTACCGTCTCTGAAGGTATAAGTTCATGAGAGATTATTGAGATTATATTAGGAATGAGACTATTAGCTGTAATACTTTAGTCGACCGTTTCACAAGTTTTTATGCTATAAAGAATCCATAATATTATAATGTTATTATAAGTACGTAGAATTGAAAGCCATGAACAGTAGAACAGTACGGATATTGTGAAGAATCTTCATATTTTATTTTCATTTTCATTATCTTGTTAGCATGTGTACTTTTCTTGTCTGTAGAGTAGAGTGCAATATTGTTATATTCATCCAATTTGAAATAGTAGGTTTCGTTTCATTATATTTATTAATTACCGTGCCCAGAATTTAGAACTGAAATGACTGACACGGAGCACCCATTCTTAGATGGGATAGACAAAAATACAAATTACACTTTTTATAAATAGATTAATGCGATATTCTGCTGTGCGAGTTCGAAGCGAAAGGAAAAGTAGGCTACTGCCTGTTGGAAAAACATATTATGTTCCAACAAAGCCAAGAAAGTGAAGCTTTATGACACTGATGCTTGTCATTTTTGAAGAAGAATAGTAGTTCAAACATCAAACTGTCATGTCACACTTAAAATAGATCAGTGTTTGTTTTCTCTATGAGCAAATATTCTACTGACTTACTGACTTAGTACACTCTCGAACTTATTACAGGCTTTTAAGACTCCAAGATGCACTTGGGCAACAACCTGTGCAATCCAATATCGCCTATATCTATAACATGACAAGCTATTTTGGTTAATCATATTTTACTACTTACATTAATGCCTATGACTCTGACCGATAGTGTTAAAGGAAGTATTTGCGTTGATTATCCTCGGAGAAGACAAATGTAGGCGATCTGTAATTTACATATATATTACTAAGCTAAAGACATCGAAAATTATGTGCTAAGAAGAATGTGAAGTGAACATCTAAGATAGTTCACTACGTTTTATATCAAAATCGATCCATCAAGCAATTTTTTATTTCTGACTGAGCAAGCAATTTAATTCTTGCCATTCATTTTGTGTCCGAGTGAATCATTAAATCATGAAATTCATGATTACACTATAGCGAAAGTAGGTACATACCTATGTATATTTTCAGGCATGTACATTGAGCTACTAGGGCAAGAGCACTTAAATATCTTAATGTTTCATACCATACGTATTCTAAAACTAAAAACGTTTGAAAAAATAAATAATAATAATATGAATACTTTTTAGATAGATTCATACAAAGATAGGTTTTGAAAGTTTTGATTGTGTGCAAATAAGTATCATATATAGTAAATAAAAGAATAATACGTTTTCTGTAAGTAAAAAAAGTAAGTAGTAAGTATTCGTATTCATATTACTATATAGCATCACATGGACATGAGATTAAAAGTATGTAGTAACTCAAGTCTTATATAAAGATGTTATGTCTATGTGTACACAATACAAGGTTGAATGCACTGAAATGAATTCTGGTGTGATGATGCGCATTAAAATTGTCTACTCAGCAAAGCTGTTGAGAAAGCTAACAAGAAAGTCTCCAGCCGAGAAATCCAATTTGGTTCTCATAAATAAAAGCAGTCCACGCCTGCACATTGAAATGGAGATGATTGTAAATAGGTAGTATTAATACATTAGGTAGTATCAAGCATCAGCGGATTTTATGATGATTCGAAATGAGTTTAGCGGAGCCTGGACATTATTTTTACCTATACGCTTACTGCGGCTGTTCTATTCATAGAGAAGGATGATGCATAACAAATTCCTACTTATATCTATCTGTGAACTTTCTTGTTAATTTAACATGGTTCCAAATGAGGAACAATGCTTGTTAATACACAGACGTGCATAAAAGGGGATCAAAGATTTTCATGTTTTGGTTCTTCGCATTCTGCACGAACTGAGTAGTAAACCAGAGCACTGAATTGAGTTTGACTCCGTCTCATGCTGCGTTTCGACACGCTTCCCCATTTATTTACCTTACTTAGCCCAACTTGCGAGCAATAAAGTAGGAACACTGCAAACTAACCCTGGATGCTGAACTATTCTTGGATAGGGTCATGTTTTTACGGCGAATCTGTTCCAATGCAAAATGAAAGATAAAATTGTCAATTGATGTGTGCTCTTGTGTGTGGTACTCTAGATTTCTGGACCGAAACGCTGTTGAGGGATCATAATAATACAAATCCATTTAAATCCTTGCATGTGAGAAGAACAGACATCAAGACCAGGAGGCAAGACAGCCAGGTTATGTAATTGGGACAACAATAAACAATTTCAAACCACGTACCATCATTACCACAACCAGATTGTGTGTACTCCATATTGTACTCGAGTAAAACACAGATCTTCGTTGACACACTTTTTGCGGAATATCCATAACAAATTCCCATAAACCTTTCTCAAATCCAAGTATAAGTAACGTCAGCGTGTCTTATTAAGAAAAAGGTGCATTAAGGTTTTGTCCCATGCTGATTTGGTGGCACTTTTACTTTCACAAGTGAATTATGTTTTCAAATTCTTAACCTCAAGGACGCGAAAGGCTTCTCGTATAGAGCAGAAACGTAAAAATACGCATTCATGACATTTGGGGCTTATGCAAGGCTTTTATTCAAGGTAGCATCAAGGATATACTAAATCTCAGCTTGCTTGTTACTCGAGCAAGTGAAAGTATTACCACTTTAGTTGGCCACATTTCCACCATTCATGCCTTCATTGCGAAATATACAACCAAGAACAGCATACAAAAAATTAAGTAGGCATGAGACCAAAAATTCTCTTTTTACTTGGAATTCTAATGGAATTTACTAGCATTTACCTAATTAATTACAATAATTAAAATTCTTCGAATCCACCTTATTGTAGCTTACTGTACCTGCAACCCACAAGCTTGAGGGGGCCGATGCATTAAAAAACAAGTTTCCAGTATAGAATACAGGTAAATGAAAACCAATAATTGTGTTCCTTACAAATAGTACCTTACACTATACCCAACTATATTATTAATATCATGTACAGGTACAGGTACTTGGTATACTTAGGTACACTGACTTCCAACAACTTTGTTTTAGATCTTTTCTAAGAAGTTACATTAGAAATTCTTTAACGAACATTCATTAGATCAATGAAAAGGAAGACACTCAAATTCAAAGGCTATTTTCCTGGTACAAGTAGCAAGGGCGGAGACGAGAAGAGCGTAGGTGTATTAAAAAAATAAGCAGCTCACTCAATAAAGCAGTTACACAATACAGAAGGTGCACACGTACATACTTAATACGTAGGTAATAATGTTATTGCAAACACATACATATATTATGTGTGCATAGGTACATGTATATAGCATGTTTGTAAGCTTCAAAAGAACTACCCACTAAGAAAAGGGACAGCAAACATTGCTATTCGGGAAGGAAAGCAACTTTCATGTGTGTGATAGAGTAGCTACATTCATGTGACCATTAAATTCTCTAGAAAAACGTAGGTACACATCCGATCTGTAGACGTCACTTTTGTAAGAAGAAATACAAATTAACAGTTGGTAATGCCATGTTTATTTTATTATACCTGTTACCGTGTTACCTCACCTATCTATGATGAGATAGGTGATGACCTATGCACTATAGCATATAATATATATCCTTCTTTTAAAGAAGGCAGTAGATTTAGAAGAAACAGATGTGCGTGAGTTTATAACTTTAGAATCGCTTAAAATTACGTCACAATATTACACATTTTATTTCCTAGAACACTTTGCAAAACTTTCTCAAGCTGCAGCTGGATGGAAGTGACAGCAAAATGTAATGTCGACAAAATACGTTTTCTTTTGAAGTTTAGATAGGATTAGTCTGTGAGTGCTATAATCATATTATGTATGTAAATGTATGTTATAGTACTTTTATGTTGAGTTTGAGTTATACTTACACTGTTAGCATATTAAGATTTTTGTTTAACATTTCACTTACCTATATTATGACGTCACCCTTACCAAGTGGTCCTAAAAGCTTAAAACCACTTTACCTGAGGAATATTATTTATTCAAGCAGTTCTTTGAAATGTTACTGTTATCCATGAAAGTCACCGGTACAAAAAATTATCCTCATTGAGTGGGGACTTGTATAAATATTACACACTTATAGTAATAAACTTTGCCTGTAATATTGATTTGATATAAATAGCAAGATTTATCCAGAACTTTCTCCATGTTTTTGCTTCTAGATAAATCGAACAAAAGCCTTTGCCTTTGCTGTACGGAGAATTGGTTGAGTATCTATTTCACGAAACAACCACGTCAATCCTTTATTGCCTTATTAGTTTTTCTGGATAGATTTACGTAAAATAACAGTAAGAATAGCACAATTCCCTTGCAGTTTATGATCAAACAGTAATGTGTATTGTATTTCATGCTCGGGAGGATGTCATAATTGCAGGATTGAATAAGATATGGCAAATAATTCTCCTGAAGAGGTAATGCATAATAAATAGTTCGGTTATATTTAGGATGATGATTCCAACTAATGATAGCATGCATCTAGTTACTAGTAACGTCGCTGTAATAACTGGTTAAAGGAAAACAGAGACACGAGATCACGTTTTGCTTATTAATGGGAATATAATACTTCAATAAGTCCGCAGCAGTCAATAAACGTCATAATATTATTTTTGTTACATTTAAATCCTATTTTGCAATTGACAGGACATGAGACCTGGCTGACATGTGTCTCTCATCTCAAATATTTATATATGTATTGTATACATGGACTGGCTCATTATCTGCCTCATTGAATAGTGAAATCTAACAATGCAGATTCAAGATCCAATTGCTTTAAAAGGATGTTACCAGTTCATCCTATGATCATCCTGTATTATTAGGTATGTCTGTCCATGTAGTATGTCTAGGTATATTTGCATTTTAGGTAAGGCATTACATACACAGGTATTTTTCCCTACTGTTTGCAAGTTATTGTGTTTGTATTGTTGTTCTAATAACATTTGTTTACAAGTGAAACAAATTGTATCACCTACACTATATTTTTATGTAACTTTTACATGTAAAATGACTTTACAAATTCAAGAGTAGGTATAATATTATTATTTACTGTGGGTTTCATGGAATGGAGAATAACAACATTTCAAAGAAATCTTTGAAGGAATACTTAGGCTGTAGACAGAGTTGGAGAGCTTGATTACATGTCGGGCATTGCATGACAGCAACAAAGCAACAGGAGGACTTTCTGAGCTAATTTCTTTTATCTATAGACCACAACCAAACCACTATGCCGTTCTTTCTTCCATTATGTAACCAGAATGGAGAAAGGTGGTCGTGGTTTTGGTTACATTTGCTTGGTTACAGCGGCAGGTCGGCCGTCATACTTTGTTCACTTCACTGGTTGTATATTGTAAGTTGACAAATATTTGTCCCACGGGTTGCTCCTTACATAATCAATGTGGTAGAAGTCATACTATGAGAATTAATGAATGAAAACACCACATCAAGGAAGTTTATATAGACTTGCTAGAATCTAGAAAATATTTTGTTTCCATTTACCAACCTCCTAGTATCCTAGTTGCCACTTGCCAGGATCCTAGATTTCTTCTACCCCTGGTATAATATTCTTCTACCCACATAAATTCATTCTAATTATGGATGTCATTAGTGCCTTAATTGTCCTCGTCTCTTCAAAGGTGTATTAATTCATGTCAACACAAGACTCAAAACCAAAATACTTCATAATTCATGAGTTCAGAGAAAACCTTTTACTAGAATAAACCACCATATATTATGGTATATTATGGTAAACTCAAGGAGCATAATATACAGCACATACCTATTCACAGAACCCCCACTGTTATTTTTCAGGTTTAGAATTGGTTGGACGTGGAAAAGTCGGATAAATTCAACCTCGTGAATGTCGTTTTCTCAACATGAATAGGTTAATATAATTTGACAAATTAGGTAAAACACTCATTTTGTTCTATTTATACCAATAGTAATCATACTCAACAATCACTGTGGCCCGATACACTACTGAGTCACTGAGTGAAAGCCGTATACATGAACGAGTATTCATAGTTGGGAATCCACAGTGACATTCTATGATGCTACGCAAGTCTACTGTTTTCTACCTTGTTTGATCAATACAATGACACACAAATAGCTTGCTGCGTTCTATTTTTTAATAATAAGTTTATAATTAGTAAAAGTTGAGTTATAAATAGAATTCCAGGCAATCTTCATAACACACCCACTCACAATCAACTTCTCTTGTTTTGATGTGGGATGTTGAAACTAAAGTCAGCTTGACTTCTGTTCTATTTCAAAGATATTTCGAAATACAATCGCTCTTTGTGAGCAGCTCGCTTTGATGCTAGCTGCTTGCAAAATACCATGGTGTGAGTGCCAATATGAAAATGTAATTGGTTTTATCCAACCCACTCTGAAGGTATAAAATGCATCTATAATTACTATTTTGAAAGTAGTGTAGTGTTGGCAGATACGTACACTTTTATTGGTTCAAACATTATCAGGTCAGTACTCTGTCTGACTAGTCTCGCCTTGAAAACATTAATAAACGTTTGGTGATCATGATGAAATATTGTATTATATCCCTGTTAATTTCCCCTGATAGATCTCTGATCCCGTTCAAACTGCAAGAAATTGATCCTTTCTGGATTTTTGTACATTAATTCAACACGGATTTACATTTGCGGTACTTTTGCAGTTAATACTGGATCATAAATGGTTATCTGTGGGTTGTAGCATGATTAAGGTGTACTACATGAATCAGAAGGATTTTATGCTACTTACAGGGAAGGATAAAATTGCAGATGTGCCGATTTTAACTATCCATGACTCCTTAGGGAACATGTAAAAATATCATTAGTGAAAGATAGTGAAAGCAAATGTTACTATCATTAACGTTCTCTAGCATATAGTTTAGGAATTAAACGTTATTTATGTAACAATGTCTATAGAAAGGATGTCAACTAAACTACTGCACCGAATATGACATCA
This sequence comes from Pogonognathellus longicornis, assembly GCA_034694085.1. NCBI lineage: Eukaryota > Metazoa > Arthropoda > Collembola > Entomobryomorpha > Tomoceridae > Pogonognathellus > Pogonognathellus longicornis. The sequence continues at coordinate 27,652 of JAQFYB010000507.1, forward strand.
AAAAACATACTTTTACTCAATGTGGGCGTTTTGCGACTTGCTCATAGTCTTTGCTTTGTCCATCCCTCCATTCGATATATTATACCTATAGGTAGGTATGTATCGTGTATCTAGCAGTGTAATTCAAGTTTAATTGAACGCTTGAAAGAACAGGGCAAAGCTAGGTGGAGCGTATACGTTAATGTAGATACAGATATACAAAGATTTCGTCAGTTTTAGATTTATCTCCGACTGTGCAGGAGATGAATTGCTTGAGGATCCTGTGATGCCGCCGTGTGCCTTCCAAAAAGCCGTAATTTCTATTGGTCTAAAAATAGAATTCGATTTTCTCCATACTATATCTTTCCGTCACCGATTAAATGCTAGAGTGTCAGCAGAGTACAGATTTCCTGTATTACACATTTCGAAATATAGTATATTGCTAACCCGGATACTGTACAGGTGGAGTGGTGCAGTGGTACTAAGTTGCTATCTACAGTTCCTATTTGTAATCCTTTCGTATATTGATTTGTTAGCAAAACTGCGTCATAGTAGTATAATGTAAAACGGTCGACATAGTAAGTACATCAAAAATGCATTATTCTATTAAAACAACAGGAGAATTTGAAGGAGTGCTGATAAGTAGTCCCGTGTTTCTGCACGTGAAATTCTAGAACTGTTGTTCTGGATATAATTTAAGTATACAAAATGATTACTGCAATAAATAATGACACTCAAATTTCTGAACCATTCATGCAAGGACTCGTTGTTTCAAATTCTCCAAAAAACGGGTAAATGAGTAGCAGTGAGATACTAATTAGCTTTGAGCGAATAATTATTCACGTGCATAGACTTAAAATTAAATACAATTGTTGCGAATACCGATTTTATCAGGGACGGGCCTTTACCTATATCCAGTTTTATAAACCCATACACACTCAAGTCCTTCTAATATTGAGACTATCCGTGTATACAATGTCAAATTATTTATTTGGATTTTAGAATACTTGGATGCTTTCAATACTACGTTACATTAACTTGTATACGATCGAGCTACGCTAATGATCGAGATCCTTCAGTCAGATGGCTGATGCGAAAAATAAATTGTTGATACTACACTTGACTACATACTAAAAGTAGCTTATCCATCATGCAACAGCTGAATTAGTATTAAAACATCAAGTATTACATCAAGATGCAGGGATAAGTTTAGTTTTCCTTATTTCATGATGGACTGCATTTGGTTGAGTTCACATAAAGCTATTATGAAGCAAGATATACTTACGTATACTTAGCTTTAGCTTATTGATAATGAAAACATTATTTTAAAGATAAACGTAAAGTTAGGATAGGTTTGTTCAAAAATAACTCAGTATGCAAACTCTACAAGTACAGCGGCAAATTGTATGACGAAATGTAGCACTTGGATGTATATTGTAAGAGTAGAAAAGTGCAGGTACTATACGGCATAAGGTAAACAGGGCTACACTATTTGTTTCTGCGATCAGGCAACTGAGACGCATACACGGCACACTGTTATTATTATGTATTCTTTTAGTGACCTGAATTTATCCTAAAGATAGACGATTCGGGTCCTAACTGACGTAAAGTTTAAAGACCTTTCGGCCAAATTGTGACAAGCGGGATCTTGCACACAAGCGTCGGGCTGGTTACATGTGGTATTTGCGGATATGTAAATCTTAAACAGTATTCATCATGTTTCCACTGTTTATACAATCAAAGAATGCATATAGTTGTAGTAGCAACTTCATAACCAACTCAAAACAAATGCAAACACAATGGAAAACTGTATATTTTCATACAGAAATCGTGGAAATGCTTAAATGCGTATGTGCATTCTGACTATATTCCTTACACATTTTACAATTGCATGGGAAAAAATTGGTAAGAAAGTAGTCCAAAAGTCAAAGTCTCTTGATACTGTAATAGTTTTACCAATGTGTTGCTAAACCAAGAGTTCCACTGAACAGTAGGATGAGTAGTATTGATGATGTGCCCGCTGAATATTAACTGAAAAGACATACCATGCCTATGATTGTACTCAATCTTTCGTCTTTGTTTGTATAATTATAAACGTTGAGGTAAAGAAAGGCAGCAACTTTTTTGGTGGTTTTAGTCATCCATTATCTATGAACACAAAATTTATTAGTTGTTAGTTGAAGTTGACACAATTATCAAAATTTTATAGCAATTCTCAAAATTTTTAAGTGCTTATTATTATTTTTTAAAGAGTAGGTATTAAAAGTCCGTTCACGATCTGGTGATCTTTTTGCTAACTTTCCATTTGATACTCATTTACAATGGAAATTCTCCGTAACTAATAAAACTAAAGGCGAATACATGTATAAATATTACAATGATATTGTAGAATCTTCTACACTTTTATGCTGTGGGTTGCATAGGTATATGTATTATAATATGTTTTTAGTGTTGAGTGTGGCTTTTATTTTCTATTTTCATTCACAGTCACAATTGAAGTGCATAAAAGCATCTAATATTTCAGAAAAAGAATTGCTTTTAGCCTAGAAACATTTGAAAGAGGTACAGAAATATGTATGCATACGACAGACGAATTCCATATTCTGTCTAACTGCGTAGAAATTTGACTCGTGATTTGAGTTCAGACGGTGTCTGAAAGTAAAAATTGAACTTTATCATTGAGACAAACCTCAGTCAATCAGTTTGTGTAAGTACAAGGTACAAGTGAAAGGAATGAAATGGAAAAGGAAATATTTCGACACATAGTCAACAGATAAATCTTTGACTGAGCCAGAATTTCCGATGTATGCAGTATGCAGAACAGAACGTTATTGTTGTTGCAAATGTAGAGTGCAAAATTTGAATGCACTGTCTGATGTATTTTAGCACAGCATTACTAACTAACTAAGATAAAATTGTAAATTGAAGACAGGCAGGGCACAGAAAAGGCCAAATGTGCCGACTGAACAGTTGAATATTGAAATGGGTAAACAAGTGACAATCAACAGTCTTCTTTTACTACTGCGCCACAATGTGTGTTAAGTGCTAATGTTTACGATGCATAGGAGGATGATACTTGATAAGTGTCCTCCTATACTAGGGCCATATATTCTTAGTGTTTTGTATAGGAATTTAATAATAGTAGAGTTGAACACCCATTTCCATCGATAACTTTTGTGTGCTACTTTATACCAGAAGTAAACCGTCTTGTTGTGTCGGTGTTTGTCCTCTTATCGCTCAAGCGTTTCCTCGTACAGAATATGACATATTGAAGAGTTGACACTTGACACCTTCCCACTTTAACTGTCAACCGCTGCCTCACTGTGCCTACTTTCCCTTTCTTTTGGCCCAACAACGCATTACTAAATGCAAAAAATGTATCCCGCTGCATATGAAGTAAGTGTGCCGAGATGTTTTTGCTTTGCCAAATGAGTCAGTGTGGTTTTACTTTCATTTTAAACTCATCATACATACATACTTAGTATTTAGGCTTTTATATCTGTTGGGAGATTATATTCTGATCTTATGTCAGTAAAAGAAACGTTATAACGTTGTATTTTGTACTAATATTATGTGGTTGTTGTAAAACACTCTAATTAACAAATGAAAGTAAAATGGGCTCAGAAACTATAACTAGCTATGTCTTAATAATATGTCTAGTTGTCACTCATTGACTCATTTTCAACTAAAAAATGTAAAATGCTCTCTCTAATGCATGTGTATACATGTATCCTCTGTCATTTGCTATTTATCTATGTACATACTACATAGATGTATGCATATAAAGCAACTTTACACTGTATTTGTTTGAAAATTTCCGTCTACTTAGCTGATACAGGAGTGCTATCGGTATTTAGGAAAGTTGTCGCTATTTGCACTGTCAATGTTTGGATAAGAAGTGTGGCATGTCAAATCTAATTAACCATCACATTCAACATTAAAGCAAACAAGTATAGGTATTATAATTTCATTAAAAGTTTTTTGTTCCACATTTCCAAGGACTGAATTATCTCAATTATTTTCCCTAGCTTTTGATTTCCTCTTACATTATCACAAAGCTAATTTAATTAGTAATTACGCTAAACACAGTGAGTAGTAATTTGGATTTGAATCCTTTTGATTGCTTTCATGTGATGGTAACACAATTGCATAATTAATATGTAATTCGTAACAAGTGGCTTCCAGTGAAAGTACCTTGGTATTGATGGTGAGGCCACAATTTAATCATAGCCACAAACTCACACGATTTATTTCTGACTTACCCAAATTGGTTACCAGGAAGTTCGTGATATGTATTCAAAGGTAAATGCGTGAGATATGCCGAATATAGAATAAATTGTACAAAAATATGGCAACGCGTGTTAGGTTTAATGTGTGATTCGGATGTTGATCTGTACTCGAGGAAACACGGCATTACTAAATACAAGCTATTATTAAATTGTTATGATGATGTTACGACAGTTTTATTTAATGTAGACGAGACATGTTGATTTAGGAAATTATTTTTATGCTGTTTGGATGTTGATGTAAAAGTTCTTTCTCTGTGATCCCTAAATGAATAATACATTATACAAACCATATAGGTAGTTATCAGTAAATGGTTGATGAGTATCTACGGATAAAGAGTATCGCCAACGAGCAGGATGAGTGTACTGCTTGATAAAAACATTCACACTGGTGTTGTATTTTTTATTAATTATTATCAAGATGTTACACTCGTCATTCTTTAGCATGTAACACTACTTTTGTCTTAACCGTATATGTGAGTGTATGTATGGGTATCTGAGATGTCATGCTAATTTTAACACGTAAACACCAATTTTACACTGTGAATGTACAGTGTAGGTATATCTGTATTATTGTGAAATAAAGAAAAAATAACATTGCTCGTGTATAATGGAAAAATGAAATTCAATCTGCATAAAATGTAAATCCTTCCAGCATGTTATATTAATTAATAAGTGTAATTGTGCCAAGCCAAACTCCACACTAAGTAAGGTGAAGTAAACTTATGTTAAATTGCTGGATTGTATATTTTGCATGTGTGTGCTATGAAATGATAAATTCGAATCAGGATTAGAGTAAGTTTTCACTTGATAATAAATTTTATTGCTACATACTTTTTCTTTTATAAGTACAATCATGACATTCAATGATATACCAATTTATTGAACAATAACTTTAAGCTAAGGTATAAAGAGAATGTAAATACTTCAATTACTTAAGTACGTATCTATATATTTTATACTTACATTAAGATTAGATATAATTTAACTACTGAGCCTTCTACATATCCTTGTAAAATTTACTTTCTTTATTAATGCGGAGGTGTATACACCTACACTTGAAATTATTGCCCATTGATTATTAATGTTACAACAGGCTGTAATTGATGTGGTTCATAACATCGTAACAGCATAATTGCGTCAATTGCTCATTTTCTATGATATAATACATAGTAAGTATCAATAATGCTTACATACAGTAGACAGTATTTATAAAAACAATCAATGTTACAATTCAGACCTTACCAATAGTAATCAATCACGATTAACAGTAAGAGAATTTATTTAGTCCAATTTTGTATCAAATAATAAAACAAACACAGAGCTCGAAGTGTTAAAATTTGGATTTGCGAATTATTGCCAACGCAAAAGTATAAATGCTTCAAAACTCTAGACCATATAATTTACAATCTACTTTTAATACTGTTGAAATTCTATGAGAAATTATAATTCCCGTGTGGATGTAGCCAGCATGCCTAACTATGAACTAAGGTAATGCATAAATCAATGTATCTCATCTGTGAATCTTACCTAAACATTTGTAAATAAATCTATTTCTAATTTGTCTTTCATAATTTCTGTACACCGTAATACATTCAGATTGCGTGTAATAAAAATCAGACTGTCATTCACTCACTCATTCGATGCATTTCGCATGCACTTCATTTAAGTATTAATGGTATCAATTTCATCGTTGGTTACTGAGCTACTAGCAATCCAATTTTCGACTCTTTCGGACACTGATGTTTTGTCGATATCCGTCTCTAATCCGTAACTCTTGAGAATTCTAACTGATTGAGATTTGACATAACTTTGGTAATTTGTTCGAGAGTTTTTAGTTACAGTGAATTTGGGTGTGCGATTGCTTTGTCTGGAAGGAGTTACGGACTCTCTTCTATCTCTATTACGACTGAGTCTCATAGCAGAATATCCTCGTTTGACCCAATCGTCTTTCAAATACTTGGAAACCTCTTTAACGCCATACCTCTTTGAAGATTTTGGCTCAAGAAGCCTTTTGAAAAGTCTGAGAAGACGAGGTGTGAATGGCTTAAATTGTTCTGGCATCCTCAAGGATTTTCTTCGAAGCCATTCTCTATACTGGCAATAAACATTGTCCGTGATATCTGCACATTGCCAAGGTGCAGAGCCCGTGAGACAAAAGTACAAAATAATGCCCAGTTGCCAAACATCTGAGGACGCGGAACAATAATATCTTTCTTGCAAGACCACCTGGCAAATCTCCGGAGGAGAAAAAGGTATCCAGGTTTGATTCGTTTTCGTTACCAATGTACCCTCAGGGCGAGTATAACCGAAATCGCAAATCTTAACTAAAGACAAGTTGGGCTTAAATACTAAAATGTTTTCTAATTTCATATCTCTGTGTACAAGATGGGAAGCGTGAATGAATTCCAAGGCTGAAGATAATTGTTGAGCGATGCTCTTGACCTGACTTTCAGGAATACCTCCTTTTTTAACGAAACGTGAAAGATCTCCATAAGGAGCATATTCTTGAACCAGGAGATAACAACCACTCCAGTAATACGAGACGTTGTATGATGTTACAATGTAAGGATGAGGACTAAGAAAGTAATTGTAGTGCAACTCCCGGTTGAAATCCTCTGCTGTACTGACTTCACTGTGAATAGCTTTTAAAACAAGCTTTTCTTCGTCCTTCTTGGCTAAGATTACTTTGGCAAAGCAGCCTTCGGCAAGTGTTTTTACAATGTTGAACTCTTCTTCGATGTTTATTTCCTTGTAAGAAAGGCTTCCAATCGATGTTTGCTCACTCACGGGAGAATTTTCTTTCTGAATCCGCTTCATTTTCATTGTTTTCGAAAAACAGATCCTTCCTCGTCAAATGTGAAGTCTGGAAATAATTTAGAAAAAGAGAAAATTAAGCAAATTTTTTTTCTTCATGTGTATGTAATGTATGTTCTTCGTTCAACAAAGAATTGTTTTTCCTACAAACTACAAACACATTTCTTATGTAAATATTATGTAGCAATCATTAGCGTTATTTTTACGAGAGTGAGCGTTTACCTTGAAAATTGTGACTCAGTAGTGTACTAATGATGAGATGTCTGGCTTTGAAAATGCTTTAATCTTGTTGCGGCTTTAAATATTAGAATTCGTTTAGCACCACACCGATTTGAAGTAACTTGTTGAAGTTCAAACGTGTAAAATAAGTTTTCACAGCTGAGATTTGAGATCTGCGGTGTATACTGCGGTTTTCAGGTGAAACCCCGAAAGCCGAAAACACACTAACCCTTTGAGATCTGAGAAGTCTTAAGCAAATAACAGTTTCTGTTTATGAGAATTGTGTTTTAGTTAGCGAAGCAAAAGGTAATGAGTTTACAAATATAGTTTGTTCATAAATTATGTTTCATTACTCCGAAACTCACACCAGGTGTTCTTTGCAATTCTTTGAAAACATCTACGACTTCCCTTTTGATGAGTTGTCGAAAATAAATATTTTCTTGCTGAGTCGCAGCAACAAAGTTGTGAAAAGTGTATGTATTTGTCGTAGTGGTATTGACTTGTTGACTTTGAGCTTCGAATGTCAATTAAGTTATAAAGAAATATAGGTATATATTTCTAATTTCGTCGATAGTTTATTATGCCACTACTTCACAAACTTTCTCCCACGTTGAGTAGTATTTCTCATTGCACTGAAATTACGCGTTCCCAAGAAAGAGTTCTGGTTTGTTAGCATTACCGAAGGATATGCAGGAATCACTCAATAGTCTTGTAAATTGATTTTGTTATGCTTTGCTTAGGTGTATTTTGTAGCTTCTTCCTTCCCTACTGTGAAATATGGGATAAAAAATCTACAAGTTTACGAACTGTGAAAAGTCGGATTTAAGGAGTGCTTTAACGAGATACGTCTCTTTGCAAGTTAAAATTGGTTTGTCGTTTTTGATTCCTCCAGAGTTTTTCTGGATACTTAAAACAAGGCTGTAAATAGCAGCTGCATGACAACACAGGCTTTTCCCGGCCTTTAATAAGTGACAAGAATTTTTAAACCCTATAGTTTTTCTCTGTGTTGCAATTTGAGAAAATGACTTGAGAAATCTTTTTTCTGAAACAATTTCCAATGTTATGATTTACGACTGAGTGGGTAACGTCAGGGGAGTGTATGCAAATGCAATGTAAGAGTTAGTCGAGCTAGCAGTGAACTGAAGTCTCACCGGTTGACACACTGAGCATTATATATAGCAGCCAAAGATTCTCCGTGTAGAACATGCAAGAATCTAACACGCTCTCTCTACATAGATCTTACTGTATTCAACGCAAACAGTTTTTGACGCATATGGATAGGTATATCATCCTTCGACTTGTTTGAGCGACATATTCCTTGCAAAAGCACGCCTAGGCCTGATTGCATATGTATAGTGTAAACAAAATTATTTTTCCCGTATTGTACTAGCTTATACACAATAAACAGAGTAAACCTCTCCTAGGTATTATGTATAAGCATACATGCATATCCTACTTTTGCACACGTTTATATTATTATTCCTCTGCAACATGACGCTCTAGCTTAAGTAGAGCAGTTTACTTATATTATGAGAATGCAAGCATACATAGTACTGTGAGACACTTGTTGACTTGCAAGCGAAACGGAAAGTCATAAAATTGTAACATCTGCGCTTGCTTATATTCATGAAGATTCAGTATGGTACAAAGTTAGGTCGGCTTTGTCACGGAGATCTACAAGAGTAGGTATTACATATAATAATTCTGTACAAGCTCTAAGGTTCTATTTTTAACAATATCGATCTCTCCACGCACAATTGCTTAGTTCTTAAGTCATTCTTTCTTGAGTCCATTGAACAATCTTCACTCTCGCAATCCACGTGATTGAAAGGTCTCTACACATGAAAGATGAAAAAGCTTTTACAAAATCAATTCCACGAAAGGAATTTTTCGCGTAATATTATGATGCGTATTAGGATCTTTTTTTCAAGTGAAAGTATATCAAGTAAAAACTTAAGAAATATGTTCCTTCGCTGTTTTTACGTTCACGTTTCCGACATTTTATGAGTGTATGTTTCTATATGTAATATATTTGTGTCATTGTGTTAATGTATTACTATCATATATGATTTTGATAGGTAGTGTTGGATTTAGTGACCTTCCCAGATACAATCTTGATAAATGTTGTTTTGCATGACACATTAGGTAAAATTAATTACACTTTGAGATGCATACTAAAGTATATATTATATATATTACAGATTGGATGCCTGCATCCATTAATTTGAGTTGAATGTAATAGAAATGGCGTATCATGTCAATCTTTTTGTTTTTGCCCGTTCAATGTTCATGAATTGAAGCTTGGTATTGATTTTTAATAAACACGCAGTTTAGTATTCATAATACAATCATTGTACTTAATTGGCTCAGAACATGAGAACATAACTACTTAAAATGTATTTTGCGCATTTGAATGTACTGTATCTTGTGTCACTTATTATACAATATTATGTAACTCAAGGAAGGGAACTTTGATGTAACTCATGTTTTCATGTTAATCACTATTCGCTCTGTAGTAAAGCAAAGGAATATAAAATGCAAAATTATTTCCAATAACAAATGACATTGAAAATTCCATACCTTTATCTGTAAATAATTAACAAGTGTTGACAAGATAATTTTGACATTCGTTGTTGATAATTTTGAAGAGACCATGTTCCAATTACCCTGAATTTTTAGTTAATATTGATAAGGTTCGGTGTAATTATGTAAATTGAATAATTGCCTTACTGTTCTCATTCTATTTAAAAGGCGAGGAATGTATGAAGGCACACTCATTTCATGATTAAAGGTTGTTTTCTCTGGCTTTGACATCATTGTATGTCCAACTGGCCCTATAATGGCCTTCTTACAATTATTTTTCACGTTAACCCTTCTGGGAATATTTTGTTCAGTACAAACTGCTAGTTTACACAATTCTTCTAGAGCCCAATTTTTTAATCCAATAGCCGATTTTGCATGGCCGGATCCTTTTACCCATCGCCATCACGATGGGTTCTACTACATGCCCAGATCGGAAGAAAATGGTATTGCTTTGTACAGATCGCCCAGTTTGACTAATTGGAGAAACGCCGAAAGATCTTTGGTTTACCGAGCTCCTCCAGGTCTTGATGGATTGTGGGCTCCTGAAATTCATTGGCTTGATGGAAACTTTTACATGTACTTTGCATTGCAAACTGATGGAAATAATGCAAATCATCGCATGTATGTTGTCAGAGCTAATGACGCTAATAACCCAATGTGGGGAGGTTGGACTGGAGAAGTAAGGTGTGTCAATTGTTCCCAAATGTTTCTTCAGCTAATACTAATACCATTAAATATTTCTGTAAGGCTAAAATTAATGTGTAGTATACTTACTTGGTTAAATAAAATTAATCTAAGATTCATTTTTAAACTACTTGAAATACATTTTTTAAATTAATTAGACTTTCTCCTGCCGGGGGAGAGGATTTCTGGGCTATAGACGGCACAGTACTCAGATATGACAATGGACGGCTATATTTCATTTGGTCTGGATGGCCACAAATAAATTCCGGGTTTCCGCAAAATTTATACATAGCACTCATGTGTGATCCTATGAGAATCTGTGGAGGTCGAGTTCTCATCAAAACTGTAGATTATAACTGGGAAAGAATCGGAGAACCTTTGATTGAAGGTCCTCAAATTATTCAACATGCTGGAAGAACGTTCGTTGTCTACTCTGCCTCCGGAAGTTGGACACCAGATTATTGTTTAGGCTTTATGGGCATCGATGGTGGAGCAGATCCGTTGAACCCAAATAACTGGTGGAGACATAATCAACCGGTAAAATTTCATCTTCGGAATGTTATTAATGATTATTTGATATTGAGAGTGTAGGGAGTGGTTACAAATTGAGATAGTATAAGTAGGCGAGTTACACAATTCAATGCTCATTTGTAGATACGCTCATAATTATTGATATCGCAGAGATTCAAACGACAAAAGGGCGTTTACTGTTTGATGTATGTGAATTATCGTCGTGAGACTTGATATTCTGATGATGTTCTTTTCAATCTTCTGCTTTATATAATTAGGTTTTCTGGAGAAATGACGATGCACGTGTTTACGGAGTGGGACACGCCTCTTTTACAATTTCTCCTGGTATTGTCATTACGTATTAGTATTGCTAATTTTAAATCGCTGTTGGTTAAAGCAATAAATACTTTTCTCAAAATAGATTGAATTTAAATCCTCTTCATTTTAGATGGACGAGAGCCTTGGATGGTTTACCACGGAATGTCAGATCCAGGGGCTGGATGGGCAGGAAGAACAGCTCGTGTTCAGAAATATGGATGGAATCCGGACAATTCTCCAGCTTTTCCTAGGCCAACGGGCTTCGGTACTCCGTTGGAAACACCGAGTGGACAGTAAAGACCTTCACAAATAAAAATAGATTTTCAACCCAGGGGTAACATGCGACAATTGGTTGTCTTATTTTTATTTTATTCTTTAACCCGTTGTAACCTATAATACAAAAGCATGTTATCCGTACGGTTTGTCACACTCAAAGTTATGTGATAATAATTCATGTGATAAAAGTCAAGATTTTCAGATGAAAAATTTCACCGTGAAATATTGAAGTGAGTAACGGGCTTTAATAAAAAAAAATCATTTCGCTAAATGAAATGAAAATACCACGTGTTTATTTCTTCATCTTACATGGATATTGCCATTTTTAGAGCGTATTATGGTTGACATTGCCAGAAAGTAATTGAGGTTGTACAAAACGCAAACGGTTCTGCAATCTATTGTATGCAAATGTATAATAGTACTTATCGCGTTGTACAATGCGTTTCAGGTTCCAAATCGGATTAGACTCTTCTGATACCCAAATAATGATTGAGTATAGGCATGGCATATGTTATGCATATAGTATAAGAGTATTATCGTATAATTAATTATATTTTATACATTTTATGTAAGCAAAGTAAGCCAGTAAAGTATACATCTATCAATTATCAGTCTCTCGCTCTAAGTTTAGGGGCGGATTGCGACAATTGGTTGTCGGCAGCCGCAAATCTGATTCTTATCTAAAGTTATTTAGCTTATATTTTATGAATATTTTTTAATACTTCAAAGTTTCAAAGTACCTATGTATACGAAACAAGGGTTTATTAAAAATATTATGTAAATACAAAATTTATTTACTTTGATTGATTGGCTAATACAGAGAATAACAATTTATGTGACATACATTATGTCAGATTGCAATCACATTAACAATGATCCCAATCACAATTGCAAGCATTCATAGGGTAATGTTATTTGAAATTGGTTTAGTATTTGTATTATTAGTAAATTGTGGTGTAAAATTTTACCTATAATACTCGAACTTTAATGAAATGAAATAAAAATTTGGACAAAATTGATATCCATATAGACGCTAGCGTTAAAAATTTTCATGATGATGATTAAACACTGCTGATCGGTCACTGTATTCGTTGTTGACTTCAATACACGCATCACCTACAGATTTGGACATAGGAAGAGGTCCACAACTGAAAACTCCGAATCTTGTTACCTAACAAATTATACATGTAAGCATTAAAAAGTACTCAGCTTGGACTTTATTTACAGACAACCGAGGAAAGTTTATACACTTACATCTGGATGTTTCGTTTGGACGTAACTGAAAAACCGTCTGAAATCAGGGCGACCAAAATGAGTCACAGATTTCAACCCCGTAAAGAGTGAACGATTACTTACTTTTTGAAAGTTTCTTTCACAAATGTACTGTAAAGAATAATTGAAGGAAAATACATATTATACATACCTATAGTTTAAAACTGCAACAAAATTATTCATTTATAAAACATAATGAAGTGTATTTTGTAAAAAATATTAAACCTCTAAAGTAGGTACGGTTTGAAGTAAATATCAATAGTTGTAATTATATTCCAACTCATATTATAGTACTCACCAAAAGAACAGTTCGCAAGTCGAATTGATCGTATAGTTCAGTAATAAACACATGAGCAGTAATTGCACTGTGATTCTCAACATCCCTGAGCAATAAAAATAATAAAATATCATGTCATCCGTTTTGGTTGCAGAGTTGTATTGCATAGAAATTGTATCTTTTACCTGATGATATCCACCATCCATTCAAATTGTTTTTGAGTTTTTGTAACCCACAGAAAATAAATCTTCTTGCAATTTCTTAGATTTGGGTTGGCTGCAACATCTACAATCATCATGCGACAAAATTGTTAGAAGTATGCATGATGAAATCTAATTTTGTGCGATTAAGATTTTCACCTTTAAGAATAGACGCGAAGGGAGTTACGCCTATGCCGCCTCCAATTAATACAGCTACTTCATAACGATACCATTCCTGATGTCCTTCTCCGTAAGGTCCATCCAAATACAGTTTAGGCATAGAACTACTCAATAGACATTATATTTAAGAAAAATTCAATTCATTTAGAAACGTGATTTAAAAATCATGTTGGTTTGGTGCAGTATTATAACAAAGTGTGTGTACCTTTCATAAGCTTGTCGAATGTTTACAGTGAATGGCCCTACTGCGCGAATATGTACAGTCAGATGTGGTTCATGAGGGGCTGAGGAAATTGTAAATGGATGAAACTCATTAGGATTTAATGCTAAACAAGCTATACGCACCCATTGGCCAGATTTAAATTCAAATCCAGTTGGCCTACAGAACTTCAGCTTTGTCACATCTGGAACGGTTGAAACAAATATTATTTTTTCTCAACAAAAAATGATTTACACAAAGGAAAGCAGCATTAAACTTACTTGATGGAAGTAGCTCTGCCTCTATAACAGGAATTTCGCTATTTTGTCTACCTACTGTTATCATTTTGTCTACAACAAAAAGAACTAGAGGACCAATCAAAAAGTTGAAAAATAATGGATCTTGTATTAAACGACCGCTGCCGTGAAGGATCAGAAGTACATAGAATCTGAAAATAATAATCTTATATTAGTAATTAAATACAGATAAAATGGTTTCAATCATTTAAGATAATCACATAAATTAATTAAATCTCCATTACATAGAATATGATTGGTGAGTTGTCCAAAATATTCTGAAAGTGTGTCGTCTGGAGTAATGGGTTGAGAATGTGTAAATAATGGCTGAATGAATGACTAGGAAAATGCCAGTTAAGCCCGTAACGGTTTGGAATGTCCAATAATGAAATTTCGGAAGTACGTGCGTTCTACAAGAAATGGTGAAACAAAAGATTAATTAGTATGAAAATTATGTTATTTCACCATTTCATCTTTATGTAGGGAATTTTGTTTCGTACGGTCTGTGATAATCTCTGAAGAGACATGAAAGATCTTCTGCTGTTTGTGTCGATATGTGATAAAAATTGAATCCATGTCCAATGATATGTATGACTGTAAATAAAAGACCTATGCATGCAATATACGTATGCATTGATATAATCCCATCAAATGGTATCCATCGTTGCAGAAAGGTTTCCCTCAGTTTGGTGATAAGATTACGGCACATCGTTAGCAAAAGAGTTGCATAGCAAAACATCATAACTGACGCAGCTCCTCTCGTAACAGTTACACCATAGCCAGCTATGTGGCGAAGACCACTGTGTTCTCTTTCCACTGAGTAATCTAAAAATATTAATAAAAAGTCAAACTCAAATAAGTTGCGTGTGAAGGGAATTTGAATTTTTTTATATTTGCTTACAATATGCCCTTTCGGAAAAAATAGCTGCAACAACTAGCGTGTATAAACTGATCCAAAATATTTTCAAACGATTTAATTCAAGCCAGCTTTGCCATTTGCTGAATTTAGGTGCATTTGCAATTTCTTTACTTATTGTCATCGATCCCATATCAGAATTTTCATGGATGCCTTCAGATCTTTAAAAAGTTAGTTACGCCAATGTAAAAAATGTGTTTTACTATGCAGTTATACATTTAAGAATTTTTTAATTATATTCTTACTCCACATTTCTGCCGTTCATGTCTGTAAATTCGTTGAATACCCTTTCATTGTAAGACATTCTAATAGATGATGTTGCTGTACTGGGGGTACTTGGACTATTCAATCCTCGGAACGTTAGCTGAGCACTTTCAATAGCCCCATTATGATCTTGCACCAAACGTTGAAATTCTTGTACAGTAATTATACCCTGAAATCAGAAACGTTATTTTTAAAGTGAGAAAGAGGATTAAAAGACTAAAATTATGCAAAATTGAACTTTAGAAATTTTTAGCATTTACCGTTTGGCCCACATTAGAAGTACGAAGCATCGAATCTATAGATTCATCAATTAAACTGTCATCCACATCTGCTCTAGCAGCAGATATCATCGATTTCATCATTACTTTAAATTCGGGTAAAGAAACTTGCCCAGATTTACTTACATCGTACATTTGAAACAATAGCTGGGCCTTATCTTTAGCCGTGCCGTTCTTGAATATAATTAACATGCAGAAAAATTCTTGAAAACTTACATAACCGTTTTCATCTTTGTCTGTGATTCGAAACAACTGTTGAAAAAATAATTAATACTGAAATCCTTATAAAATACCATATGATCCATAAAAAATAAAAACAAGCCCATCAGGCAGGTACGTGAATTTTAGAAATATCTGTACCTTTTGAGCAAAATCGGAAGTGGAAGTCATTCCTAAAGCATCTGAAAATTCTGCAATAGTAAGTTCCATGTCTAGAGTTTGCTGATCGATTTTATTATATGCATCTTCCTGGTTCACTTCGGATCTAATTTTGAATACACCACGAAAGAATGTCTCCAGCATTTTCATTCGCAAACGCTTCGTTATTACTGTTTTTAAGCGTTGTTTCCACACACCCTCTTGAGTTACAATATTCACATTTTCTAATCTGAAAAATGTATCAGAATATATATTTAGAATACGAGCTAACAATTTATCATTAACCTAAATTTAGAAAAATTTAATAAATTCACCTATTTTGGATTATAGACAGAAAAGAATTCCTAAAAATATTTGACTCGAACTCTAAAACAAGATCGTACTCCTTTGGGTTCTCAATAATCAAATTGGGTTCAGGAAATATGATGATATTTACATTTCCATCCGGATTTACTGCTGTGATTTTATTGAAATCGATATCCCGTAAAATTTCCCCACGATGACAGCGTACTTCCAGTTTACCTCCGTTTAAAACTAATGCAACAGCCCTTGTACCTAACTTGAAACTCTGCCATTCTCTTGCTATGAAATAGACAGTACGAGAGTTTTCATAATCGCTTTTACAAAATAATTTAAAAAAAAATATTTCTAATAATATCTAAATTCATTTCCAAAATTCCAACCTGATAGATGAATATCGTTGAGACCCATATTTTGGAATTTCGCTGCTACACTGCGATGCAAACTGCTTAGTTTCTCATTTTTCTTCATTTTGACCATCTTGGATACAAAATAAAGTACCCCGAATATACCTATAATTACCAGTATTAGGTGTTATTCCTTGTTTTTACCATTTTCATGTTTAGGCAAAAAATGTAGCTAATAGAAATGTGTGGTAATAGAAAAGTTAACCTATTATAAAAGTTCCTAGAATTATAAATGTGGCTATGAAGGAGGCTTCACTGCCTTTAAAATAATCATAGGATCCAGGTGGTGTGCATGGTTCTACAGGTGTCTCCAAAGAATCTAACTATAAAAGAATTGGTTAAAGACGCAACTTAATTAGAAACACTTCAATATGTAAAGAGTTTTCAAACAATATTTTATGTAATTATACTTGAGGAAAATGAAAGCAGTTAAATGTTATATTTGATCCGTCTACAGGAGTACCATCCTGTGAATATTGCTGTTTCCAGCATAAACTTGTTTCCCAGCCGTTTCTAGCGGTACAGTTTCCGTCAGGTTTACCAAGAAAAGCTGAAAGGCAAAAGTTTATGTTTTGTTACAAAATCCTGTGAAACCATTTACAAGGATATTTAATGGTGTCTACTATTATCATCCGTTGGAATTTGGAAAGGATTTTGCTGCAAATCTTCTGGAAGCATTCGTGTGACAGAGACGATCATATCATAGACTTTCAAAGTTTTGATACGGGCAATTTGGTCGTCAGAAAATCGTCTGTATTGAAATATGAAGGACATTAATTTTGAGTAGGTATCAAATATTATCTTACTAAGAAATACATATAAGGTATATAGCAGAGATGGGCAAGTTAACCGGAACCTAGCCGGTGCCGGTTCGTTACGGTGTGAAAGACCCTATGGACCAAAGAAATCTAGCAAAATTAATCCATAATTATTACCATTTTTAGATTCTGTCAATTAAATAGTATGGATCTCATGTATAATTTTTCGAAGGGTTTAGGATAAATGGTTCCGGTTTTCGGTTCGGTTCCTAAATTTTATCTAAATTGCCGGTTCGGTCCGGTTTCTGGAATTCTTAAAATCTCCCATCTCTAGTATATAATAGCGTAATATTATAACTAAATAGAAAATTATTACGGCTGTTTCCATTTGGTATTTTCAAACCAAAATCTGTCAGCATTTCTTATTCTTAGAAATTGATCCTTAATAATCGCCCTGAAAAGGGGTCCGGGTCTTTCAGAAGTTTCCAATATTCCTCCGGTCCAAACATCAATATTGTCCCAAGCATTGCTACAGCTATTATCGTTGGTTGTATTGTCACAATGATACGCGTGTAATTTCTGAATCACATCTTCTGGAGTATGCGTTCCTGTCAAATCCATGTATTCCTCAACATTTGTGATTCTCTGAAGGCCAAATGCTTCTCTGGCTGTGTTGTAATCTGGGGTTCCTAAAATACACATAATAACAGATTTTTAAAACCCTAGATACTATATAATTACTAATTGTAAAGATTTAATGCGTTTTTGCAGTTGCCTACCATGATCTCTTCCTCTTTGAATATTTACAGCCATTAAATCTCTTCTGGGAAACTCTAACGGTCCAAAAACTCTACCTCTGAGATCTTCAACAATCATGTGATCTTCTCTCTCAGCCCTTTGAGATGCTAATCCCATTAGCAAACGATCAATGTCTGTCACATTTCTGTCATCAATTTCTCCGCATGATTCATGTAAATTACGATGTTGCATTTCCAATGGCTCCTAATTTATAGTTAACATGCAATTTGTTTCAAAAATGATGACTTTATACACTACTGTATTCTCATATTATTCCTCATACTTATATTTGGACGGACAATGCTAAGTGTGAATATAGTTTGTCTTCTATATATGTCAAAATTTTATCCTAAGTAAATACTCCTTAATGCAGGAATACTCTATTGCTGCCTATAATATAAAATCATCATAATTGTGCATGGAAGGCTAAATATTTTTACTTGAGGTCTCCAGAAAATGTTGCAAGTGCGGACAGTATGTGTTGAATCAAATGTCTCCCTATGTCCACCTCCTAATCCATAGAAGGACACGGGGTCGCACCCAGCGCAAGAGTAATCCCTCATATACGCCCCTGGGGTCACCAAAGTATGACCAAAACGCATCGCCGCAGTTTGAAAGAACTGTTCTATTTGAGGATCCACTGAAGGGTCATAACCTTTGTAATCCTCCATAGGCTCTCCTAACCATTCAGGGAGCCAATCGTATATAACAATTTGCTGATAAGTTCCTATTGCCCATTTTCTAGACTCCTACAATATGTGGAATAGGAAAATAGTAGGCACAGTAAAAATGTGTTTTATAAAGACATGATTTATTAGTAGTTTTCATTTTTCATGAAGGACGGAAAGTAACCTGAAAAATTCTTTCTCCACTCCACGCAGGACGGGAGTCTTTTAGGTATGTAGCAAATTGATTATGCCATCGAAAAAGAACCACGCCAAAAGCAAGTAAAAATGCATTTTCATTTCCTCTAGGATTGCCTAAAACTGCGTAGTAGTAATTTGAATCAAATAATTTTACATTAGGCTAGGTATTATCTGTATATTGACTTATATACAAGGAAATAAAATATGATTTGTTAGGAACACTAAAAATAATATAAATATACCAAAAAATCGATCAACATTAGCAGTTTCATGTTTTTGAGTCCAATTTCTGTGCCATGCTGGAGGCGGAGGATTAGCAAGGGGCATTCTAAGTTTATTTCTTGCTGGGAATAAGCCACTTTCATCAGTTGCCAACTTTCCATGCTCTGCCAACTCTCCCGTATCCGGATTTGTTCTTAATACATCCGTCCATCCTTTCGACGTGCCGTAAATTAATCCGCCGTCAATCCATGGTGTTATTTCATTTAACTGGCAAGTATTTACATGGATGAATATGTACAGGAAGAAATTCATGCAATTTGCTTTCATTTATTTTTTGCAATATATCTGTCTGGGAGATTACCTGCTGTCTTGGATTTCCTGGTGAGTGACCTGTACTCTGTAAATAACGGGATCTTAATAAAGGCATTTCACTGTGGTGTTTATGGTACTCATGGTCTTCGGGAATCTCTACATTGAAATATTCAGGAGGACATCCTGGTCTCTGAGCATCTAAAATTTCTTCGACGACCTGCTGCCCAAAATACACTAAAAATGCTGATTTTCCAGTCTTGGAGCCACAAGCAACTACAGTCTCGCCTATTTTACATTCTGCACTGCGATTCATTAATTCACTTGCAGCAAAAGGATTGATCCTTTTTCTTTTGACGGGTTCATAGACACCATCGTTGTAAACCGGTGGAACACGTCGGAGCAAAGGTGTATCTTTGTGAAATCATAGTAGGTAAGGAACATAATAATTTTTTCTGTTCATAAAGCTTTAACTATACAGAGAAATGTGAATAGAAAGAAATTAATTGATTTTTGCATCATTCTACTAACCTATTGCTCCTAAATCGGTTTTGAAAATATTGTTGTAAAATCCATCGAAGGACTGAAATTCAGGAGGAGATTCAGAATTGTCCGGTGCCACAGATCCTTCAAAAGTGGTGTTACATCTCAAAATCCCATCAGGTAAATCCACAGTAGAATCGTAGAAAAAACACCCATCTACCAACCAAGAAATAAAATTCAATTTTTTCTCCGGTAATCTCTCTGGAGGATCACTTTTTGTCCATTGTTCTGGTGTAGGCTTTTTTAATTGACCGTTGCACGTATTTATTAAAACCAAAGTTAGAATCAGAAAACTTCTCAAGTTTTCAAAAAGTTTGTGGCTCATATTGTATTATTCAATTTCAGAAACAGTAGAAAGTAAATATGTTTTTTCCATAAACCATAAACCAATTGTATGAGATTGGTTGAGTTACTAAATGCACATTTTAAGCATCAGTTCTCTTATAATATTTTTATGCGATCATAATTTATAAATCTCGTTATCAGATCATGTATTACGTTTTTACATCCCAAAGGCGAATACATATACACAATTACCTAGTACTATTGATATTGGATTTGGTTGATTCATTCTGTTCATAATTAAAATAATTACTTATCAATGTGCCTGTAAAGTGACAAGTCGGCATCATTAACCTCATATGTAAATATGTTAGTCACATACATTTAACTTTTGTCTGTAATGCATACATTCACAACTCGTCATACTGTATGTTCTCAGTCTAATGAATGCATGTGCAAAGCGTTTAGAATTTAATCACCTTTATCTTGTTTGTATTAATAAATAACACATATTTAGTCAATACAATTACGATTGTGATGGAATTGTCATGCAGGCTAAGACACAGAGCTAATTAGTTCTTAATACTAGCGTTTTATGGTTTGATGATGTTAAATTTTAAATGCCGAAATATTGCTTTTGTGAATTATATGAGTCAAAGAACTGTACCATATCAAATATATAGTAGATAAATAAAAGTAGGTGCTCAATCATTAATATACTTAAGTATTTGATGTTCCGCCCCATTTTATTACATCACTTTTAATTACATATTAAGCTTGTACAATACGCAAACTGATTTAAGAATTATATTTAACTAACATAATAATTATAATAAAATACATTAGGTACAAATAACAACTGAACAAAATCAAAATATATAAGGGGTCTGTTTACAGTTTGTTTATTTCTATCCAACAGTTTGATAACACATGTTTGTTTGTATGAAATGCAATGCTAATTATTTGCTTGTGCTGAATGAGAATTCTGAGAGTCCACACTTCCTAATCTGGTTCTATATAAAGCAAACAAAGATACAAATACAACATGCAATAAAATTGTATTTTCATGGTTTAAAGTTTAAAGAGAGTTGTTGAACTGTATGTGGGTATACAATATTTCATGATTGTATTTCCATTACCTGACATATGGAGTAATTTGCGTGGGTTGGTTCGTTCTACTATAATATGTACTGATACGTTTTCGTCGAATATAAATTTGATCCTAAAATGAGCATTTGAAAATTATGGATTATAAAAAATTTCATTTTTGCACTCTTTTGCATTAAATTACTAGTTATTTAACATACTTCTTCTGCCCCAGGCTGTAGATATGGGTGAGTCGTGGAAAGAACAGAAACTCTGCTGTTGTTCGGTCTGTTCTGTCTCCTGTTGTTCCGTATCTGCTTCATGGCACTCTTCATTGGAATGTACTCATCATTTAAATCCCCTTCTATGTCCCCGTTAGGATTATTTGTGACAATTTCGTCTTTTAGTTCATCCCTGGCTGTAATTGTTTACAAACGAATTAGTATAATAAAGTTAATTTCAATTAATTACACAATATGGGACAAATATGCCATTAAAAATGTCTCACTGATAACAGTGTCCGTGTAAAGGGTTTGAATCCCAATGTCAAATAGTTCGCACAGGTACTCAGGGTAGAAGAAATCCAAAATGTAAATTATTGTTCCTCCTATAAGACAGAGCAATGAATTGACAAGTACAAGGTAGTAGTCAGAACCAAACCGGGTTGTTAACATAACTTCGCCCTTTTGATCTTCCGATTCAAAGGGAACATTTATTTCAATGGGATTTCTCAGAGTACTCCATATAATTATTGCGATCAACTGTAGTGTCCCAGTAATTGTCAATAAAATTGCTCCCTTCCGAACTACTGATCGAAACATAATGCAAGATATGAACCAAATTGGAAACGCTGCCCTGTAAATATACCAATATTATCAATGGAAGATTAATGAATTGATGTTTTTCGGTTTGGCTTTTGTATAAAATGGATGAATAAGGTGAGTAAATAGATTATACCACAGTAACAAATGGCTGTACCAGCCCGCCCATCTATAATACCGACCAAATCTCAGACCTTCGCCATCGAAGGTGAAATATTCACTCAGCTGCAAAATTGGCCAGGGCAATCCACGAAGCACCGCCGCCCGAAAATCACGAGAAATTCTTCCAGCGTAATATCCAAATCCAAACCTTCCTTGAGCCCATTCCCAAGAAAAATGCTCATTATAGTCAATTCTTTCTTGCGACAAATCTCCATTCTCATTCTTTGGAGTTCCTAGAAAAACACATACATGTATGAATATTAATCATTTACATAATGTAATATAGAAGTATGAGTTATGTAACAGAAAATAATGACTTAAAAGGAAACATGTACTTTTATTTCAAGGGAATCATACGAGAGAATACCTTTTAGTGTAATGTTAATTCCACGGAGTGCAACATGAATTCCTAAAGTTCCAGTAATTTCTTCTGAAGAGGCTGCTTTATAAGGGCTACTAATTTTCACGCTTCCAACTTCCCAATTATGGCCAAAGTTGCCCACTAAACTTTCCATTACACTGATTTATAATTTTGAAACTCAAACTAATCATAATGTGAGATCATGTGAGAAATTGCATTGAAACTTGAGACTTACGAATTATTACGCTCCCAATGAAAACGGCCAGGGACAACCGCAATAGTGACACTAAAGTCCTTTTGACATTAGTCGACAAAATTGGGAGTACCAGAATCAGAAAACATGAAATCAAAATAACTATTGCGCAAATTAACCCTGCATAGAGTATGTCCGCGTGAGCTGCAGAATGCTTGTCACCGTAATGCGTCGGAAATCCTTCCAGTCTAAATCCGTCAAATACCATTATAAATTTTCAAAATTATTACTTCAAATTATTATTATTTCTGCTCTCTAAGTAAGTGTGGAAAGTAAGTATGATTGAGCACTCTCTGATGAGTGTGACAGATTTTTGTAAATAGTAATAAATGGGATCCACTAATAACCTGTATACTGTATACATGTAACAATTCCTAGGTTTGCACTTTGCAGTTGACATTATTGGGTGTCTGTCGTCTGTTGACATAATTAGCAATCAAAAATACCTAGAGTGGGCAGCAACATAATAATTTCTATTTACTACAATATATTATATACAATTTGTTTCCATTAATTGTCTCATGATTTGTCCATGTTAGGTGCATTCCGAAGGCTTATCATCTGATAAGAATTTGAGTATATATTTATAAAGTAATAACCATTGCGCATTATATATTAGTAGTACCCTAGTACCTATGTAGGTACATAAATAATACATACTGTAAACACTGCAATAAATTGGGATTAGTGAAGGTACTGTATTTGTACTATGTATAATACAAACTAAACATTTTGTTTCACTTTCTCACAGCACATAAAACAAGCCATTATTATGTGTGCTGTGGTTTAGGCGTTGACAAAATCACCGAGTGGTTAGAAGAGACTGAGATCACAGATATTACTCAGATTCTATCATCTCTTTTCTGGAGTTCTAAAGCAGAAAAATTAATTTGATGTTTACTGAGAATTGACAATAGTATGACTGAACAATAATATTATATCTATATGATTATGATGAATAATAGTTGCAACTAAAATCGAATGTAGAGTTAACTATTTCCACTGATTTCATCATTTAGTATACAATATAACTTTTACATGTGGTGCAAAATTACATGGATTTCACAGGAACGACTTCAGTCCAGGTATGGAAAAAAATCGGAAACCTGGCAACTAGGTTTTCCGGGAAATCGAGATTTCTTGGCTCCGCCCCCGAAGGGGGCGGAGGCAAAAAATTGGGAAATCGGGAAAAAAGTTGGGAAATTGGGAAAAAGTTGGGAAATTGGGAAAAAAATTGGGCAATTGGGAAAAGAGTTTTGAAGCTGGG
>JAQFYB010000508.1:0-51988 GCA_034694085.1 Pogonognathellus longicornis
ATGCAAATTCGGCCCTGCATGATGGATGTTGTATGGATGGACGGCATGCTCCCATCAAGACCTGACCTTTCGACCTGGCTTTCCGGTTCACTCGTCGCACTTAACCGCACCAAATATACACCAACGAACTTATGACACTTGAAGCTACACGTACCACTAAATTTTATCACAACTACCACCAAAAACACCGTCCAAATCGTAGAAAGAACAGGAGCTAATTTGACGTACGTCTTACTTCGTGAACCAAACCGAGCAACTCAAATCCAGCGTTATTCATTACACAAATCAAGTCTTAGCAAACCAAAATTGTACCAGATAACATTTTTGTGTAAAATTATATAATAAGTCTCTTAAGTTATATTGAAGAATATTAATTGCGTTTGCTTTGCATTTAGCACAGCTACTTAAACTCACTGTCGTAAATAGCAGCTAAGCAAGGTATGCGCCGCATACCGGCCCCCAAGGTTCAGGGGCCCTCAAAAGGAGAATATTTAATAAAAACAGGTTATTTTGCCATAAAAATGTAAATATATCGTAAAATTTTTTGCGCTACGCGCGAATTTGATACACTTCATATTACTTTTTGACACAAAAAGCGGTTCTTGCATAGGGGCCCCCAATTTATAGTTACGCCAGTGCTTAAACTCTCATGTTTTTAATTTTGTCATATTTTTTATATGCATGTGTTGGTCGCATGGTTTACAAGTATATAAGAAAACTAAACAATTTGGAACGAAAGCACATTGGTAATTAAATGTATTGTATTATGGACATGGACCCCTTGCTTTGAATCGAATCAGAGTACCTTTTTATTCCACCATAGCACCTCGTCGTTACGGTACTGCGATTTATAATATAAGTTATTGCAATTAAATTTTCGAAATTATAACTACTAGCTGCTGTATTTTAATATAATGTTCCTTTATTTATTCATATTTACAGTATTAACAAAAACCAATAGACAAAAAAATATCCATAACTCCTTAGTTTATAGTTAATCTATATCACTATTTTACCGTAATTTAAGATATTGGTTCAAAACCTAAACGGAACGATTTTTGTTAGGTTTTGGTTCTTGACTTTTTGGGTCAATTCGGTTTCTACTGATTGGGTACAAAAATTAGGGCTGATTCGTCTACAAACCCTTTGTATAGATTTTGGAACTGACTTAGGAGTAGAGGTGAGTAAAGAGCAGCATAAATTAGGATAAAGGACAGGAGCAGCAAAGAACAAAGTACTGCCCTAACTGCTCGAGAGCAGTACATTACAATACTCAACAAGCAAATCCACTTGACATTTTTAATCAAATCGATAGATATTCTATAGTCACAGGCGTTTCTTGACGAGTTTTGTATTGGTTTTTGCTCTAACAAGTATCAAATTAATAAACGCCATTAGCAAAAATAGATAGTTTGGTACTTCGTTTAACTTAATTAAGTTTTAGGAACGATCAGTCTCGGAGCAGATCGGATATTTTGGGGCAAATGCCTCGTTAGAAAAGTTTTGTCAGTTTTTTAAACATACTGAAACCTCCGTAATTGCCTTGTAATAAAGATTTTTTTTTGTCATTTCGGTAAAAGCGTTTTCCTTTTCTCGTTTGGGTGCATGGAAAGAGTAAAAGCTTAAACTTTGATTGTTACGAAATCGGGAGTTTCCCTCAATTTTGTCAGGTAAAAGCTTTTCTCTGCTTTATTCATAAATCTCAGTGATATTTATTCCTACCAAATAATATCGCTGTAACGTCCTAAATATTTCGTATTATATGTTCACAAAAAACAAGACCCAATCAAGATATTGATTTTATAAATGGAATATGTAAAACAATAGAGCGAAAATTTTAGCTAATAATTTTAGCCAAACTCGAAATAAATTACATCACTTTCGTGCAAATCACAAAAACTTTGATTTGTGGTACTTTTAAGTCAAAATAACTCTTGGAATGTTGGGAAGTTGGTTCAAACCAAAATTTGTTTTGGCAAACATTTTAATCATATTTGTGACAGTTGTTAAGGTCAGTTCAATGACACAACATGGTTGTATATAAGGATTCCATTTCGAGGGGGACGCCATCCCAACATGGTGTACAGAAGTACGAATTATCGCGCGTAACGCGGAAGATAATAGATAATAGTTAATTGAGCTGAAAAACAGCCTAACTGCAGCAAAATATTACTCTTCAATCATTCATTCAGTTTGAATGATGCCAATCATTATTATTAACATTACAATACATGAATAAAATATTTTTTAGTATACAGAATAATTAGGTTAGTTATCTATCATTTGTATTATTTATCTATCCAAAACTTAAACCGGAGCAGATGGACGGGTATGAAATTCACAAACACATATTTGGAAACGCAAGTGCATAGGAAGTTTCTTTAAAAAACTTATGGTTGATGACCTATGATAAATACATACCTCCACAAGCAACAGAAAAACTGCTAGAATCAATAGTGCCAGAGTAATAACAAATATTGAATAGATTCCATTTGTTAGCTTTATTGCTTGTGGTTTCTTCTTATCAAATTCAATTTTTTCTGCCAATTCAAATGTTTCTTTATTATGTGCTGAGAAAAATATACCACTCATATACTGGTTTAAACCTGACGATATTAATTTTGCTGATGACCGATGTAATAAATTTTGAAGACGAAAATAAAATGACCAGTATACTCGTTCTGTACGAAATGGTTCGGGTAAAATAAAGCAATTCATTTTGTTGTATGAGGTTGATTGATATTCATACAATGTTTTGAGTAGAAATAGCTTCTTTTGTTCCATTTCAAAAGTTGTTACACCTTCACCCGCGTAATTACTGAAGTGCGTTAATTCTAAAATACGAGAAGTGAGATTATACTTGGCAAACATTTCGTACGCAATTTGATTATCATGAATATTTTTATTAGTAGAATAATATTTGAACCCATTTTCAAGGAGCTGAGAGAATGTTTGAAATGGTTGATATTCAGTGGGAACAATTAATTCTCCCGTCACTGACGATTCATAACATGTTGATAAAATCCAACTACAGAATGCAAAAACTACAACAATTTTTTTGGAATTGGCAGTGTGATCTTGTCTAAGAAGTAAAGCAATTCCAGTCAGCCAAGACAATCGTAAAGAATTCTTTCTCAAAGTGTTGTCAATACAATAATTGTGTATGTACGCATATATTGTAATCAACAAGTACGAGACACACAATAAACTCCAAGAAGTATTGTCGAAGCAAATTTCCACCCATTGCAAAAATACAGACGATTGAATTTTCTTTTCCAGACAGTAAAAAATGTATAACGGCCATGTTTCTCTGAATACAGAGTTTGTGCTAGGATTATCGTGAGGGTTAAATATTACAGTAGGCTCAATAACGCCATGAACATTTTCAA
Organism: Pogonognathellus longicornis; assembly: GCA_034694085.1. Lineage (NCBI taxonomy): Eukaryota > Metazoa > Arthropoda > Collembola > Entomobryomorpha > Tomoceridae > Pogonognathellus > Pogonognathellus longicornis. The sequence continues at coordinate 3,390 of JAQFYB010000508.1, forward strand.
ATGGTATTTCTCCATGTTTATTCAAATAAACAGGTGTAAAGTTAAAATGTTTAGCAAGTACTTCAATTTCATATTGCTCACTTAAGCAAATTCCATTGTTTGGCCGAATACTCTCATAAACTGAATTACACTTTCCGACAATAATCCTTCGAAAACCTACAGGTTGTAATAAGACAATACATTTTGACTTGTATGCACTGAGCGGTTTTTGATTCCTCCACGACTTCCAATTTTTTGACTGTATTTTATCATCCATGATTTCCATTAGATGTTCAGTTAATGGTGATCTAATGTACAACTTTGTTTTCCAACCATCCTCAATGAGTAAGTGCGCAATGTGTGCACTATACATTTTTGTAAATTTTGTAAACTCATTTTCCCAGAATGGGATTCCCATTGAAATACGAAGTCGAGTGTAAATGAAAATAAACTGACTCATTTCTCTATTTCCTCTAAATCCCTCCAAGGCTTTTTTACAAGTAATCCTTTCAGCTGGATCTACTATTATATTGATGTCACATTTTTCTTTGCTAATCCTTTCCACTATTTCTTTCTCTGTGTAATTCACATTTTGAGTTTCTTCGTAGGAATAGATGGTCCAAGGTTGAAAGTTTTGGTTCGAATTGAGAAAGGGTTCAAGTACGGTCGTATAACGGTTCAATTTTAAATGGAAATCACAATTTTGAAAGTAACTCAATTTTAGATTAATGGGAAAATTGATTTCGTTAGTTTTATATGGATCAGAGAGTGGAATGAGGCTTATAAATATTAGTAATAACATTTTCACATTTAAAAATTAGATTGTTTAAGACAACACTTGAACTAATTACTTGATTTTATTTTAAAGTAAGTGTTGTTTAGTATTTTCTATTTCCATCAATATATAGAAGTTTTTGGTACCCATATTATGTCTCCATGACATATTGTATTTACCATTGTGATTTTAAGATTCATTGACTTTCTCAATATGTTCAAACATTTTTCAATTGTATTATATTTCACTGAGAATCTTCTAATTCTAATAAAAAGATCAAACATACCAGTATGGGGATTCTGGTCTTCAATAATTATATTTGCAGTCCAACAATAAGTTACTTAAGGGGTTAAGTTAATGTTTTACGTACTTTTGGAGATCGCTCGTGTTATCGTGCACTATAGTTGAACCCCTATTCTTTACCAATAAGGTTCCTTAGTAGTCATAAAGTTGCATGCTGTTATTAAAAATGATTGAATACATTAGAGTCCATAGGGGTTCAAGCAGAATCGTTCCTGCTTTTAAAATGAGACGAGTATCCGGATTTTGAATATTCAAAAAGTTGCAAGACAATATTTTTATGAAGAAATGTGTTGTATTTAAAAGTCAAGTTTAGTTAAATTATTTTAGTATTTGAGCTGCATTGCTCAATTATGTATTACTATTTTTACTTTGGTTGATGGGTAAATGTGTTTATAGTCTTATTCACAATTAGCTGTATTTTGTTTCTCTACGAAGATCAATATTAAATTGTGACAACAAAATAAGTAAAATAAAATTGAAGAAAAATTTGTCAGAATAAGTATGTTTTGATGCCCAACGTAATCGGGAATATTGGTTATTAAAATCAGGTTTGCTTTTAATCTTTTATTCCTAAATTTAGAGATAAAAAAGAACACTTCAGATTTTTTTATTTTGTTACGCCAGTGAAATTGGTGATAGCTTGGTTTTCATAGATTAGACTTAAATGTTTTTACCTTTGCTGTTGTAGTATTCGCTCTATTTACTACGATATAAATGAACTTCAAAAGTGTATGATTAGAGTTGCAACTTTAATGAAGAGTATTAAAAAGGGATTTTACATTGATATTGGAGAGGTTAAGGTGGGGCTCAAAATTTGCTTGTCAACGTATGGTTACAAAACTGTACATTAAAATATTCATAACTCGAGAACTAAGCTACTGCTAAATACAAAAGTGGTTACGTTTGAAATATTTATATATGCCTGCAAAAAATATTCGCAAGTCTTCAGAAGCTTTTGAAGTTTCAAAAAAATGCTGAGTTGGAACATCTTGGCAAATTATTACATCACTCCAAACTATTTTAAGTCATTCTTTAAGTTTAGTTTAGATGCAAATATTCTCAATGAGAATAAATCACCTGCTTCACATTATGCAATAGCTTAAAAGAGGTATAAGAAAAAACATACTTTTGTGTTATATTTCACTGGGAAAACATTTTTCGGCATGAGGGGAAGAAATATTGCTCCAATAGATAGAACAATCCATCTAACACTACATTTAACAGTTTTGTTTTAAATTTATCAAATAAATTTCATTTGTTTCTGTAGGCTTCGTTGAGGCTCGTGCTATTACACGTGTTTACAGTCATTGTTTTTAATTAGTAATATTTTATTTTAAAATTCCTAAGTAGAATAGGCAGCAGTTTTAAAAGAGGTTCTAAGTGTTTTGAGCCCCACCTTAACTTCTAAAATATCAGTAAACAGCTTATTGATTATAGCAAAGGTATATAAAGCTCATATATATTGTTAACAACTGTAATGAGGGTTCCTTCAACTTATTGTTAGGTAGTTGTATTTTCACCCAAAAGACAAAGCAAACAATTTCGTATTCTTCGAATTGTTATAATGGACTTCCAAACTATATTTAGTAAACATTACAATTTTTCCTTCGATGTTTTTTCTTGATCGTTTTTGCTTCGAGTACAATGCACAACTTTTATACGCACTTTTCATTCATATAACCCGCTTCGCGGTATATGTATTACACAGCACATAATAATATAATTAAAAGTTCACAATCAGTTGAATAAAACCACTTTGTACAAAAAGAATATTCTGAAGTTTTCAGATATTTTGCTTTTCCGTATTAGTACAACTTGAAACTTGTTTCCTCAACTGTACAAAAGGGACATAAAGGTTATTAGCCTTTATGTCCCTTTTTATTAACATTTTTGCTAAACCATTGCAACGACTCTCCACATCGCGAGAGCCGAAAAATACACCAAATTGTTCTTGTGAGGTTTAACCGAAAAATTCTATTGAATAATGTACATGTATCTATAAAACAAGATAGTGCATAGCGTGACTGTAAACTAAGAGTGTGGATTTGAATCAGTAGGTAATGAGAAAATCAACGTACCTAGAGGGTGCACAGGATGCAGGCCGCCCCCAGAATTCTCAAAAATTAGATTATTTTGTCATAAATGTTCAAACAATATTGTTTCATATAACAAAAGTTTCCTCAACTCCCTCCTTCCAAATGTGTGATCTGGATACGCTCCTGGATACATAACCCAATTTCAATATTCGTTTTATATAATGCAAATCCAGTATATTTCTAAAGCTTAATTCAAAATTCAATAGAGGGTAAACACAGCAAAGTTTTCCGAATATACGCAAAGATAAATATATATTAGAAAGGATTAGGAAATGAACATGCATGCTTCAACAGCTTGCAGCAGCTCAAACGCGATTAAAGATATCTACCAAATCCGACCCACTGAATTATTTATAACCGTTTCATCAAAGATAGTGGAAACAACTACAACCTATATAACAAATCCTTGGAATAATACTGAAAGTCCAAAACTGTGTTCATACATTATTAGGATGGTGAGTTTTAATTGCTTACATAACATTGGTCATTTTAATATATTAGTTTGAATGGCCGAAGTTAGGTAAATAATAATCAGTATGTGATTTTACGCATAGATTTTAAGTTAGAACATAGAGAAAATTTATGTTTTCGACCGTTACCCCCTTGGAGTTTTTCAGGAGAATGTTTAAGTTGGGGGTATAGTTTCATTAGCAGAAATCAATCAAATATCCAGTATGTGATTTTACACCTTCATTTTCAATTTGAAGAACAAAGAGCAAATTTGTGTTTTCTCCCCATATCCCCTTTGCGGAGGTTTTCACGGGAAGGGTTAAGTTGGGGTTAGTTTAAATATCAGAAATTATTTAAATAATATCCAGCATGTGATTTTATATCTAAGTTTTAAGTTTAAAAAGCAAAGCTCAAATTTATGTTTTCGCCCCCTACCCCTATTAGAGGTTTTCAGGGGAAGGGTTAAGGGGAAGAAATTACATATATAATTCATACCAATAAATAAGGCACCTTAAAATTGGTAATTTTGTCACTTTCGATGGCGGCCCCAAATGGGCCACACTTTGGACTTTGTACATCCGACACTTAGCGATTATAACTTTTAAAAGGTTGCTTATTTAAAGTCCCCCATAGTATTGTTACCGGATTTGGGGTCAAACTTTCCTGCCAATTTGTGGGCAAACTCCGCAATAACCCACTATGGTGCCAAAGGGAAGTTGTAGGGCCGAGTCCCAATTAGTAAAACCTGCTGAAATCTTCTTGGGTTATTTTTGAGTTTGTTTTTATAAACCTGCAAAGTTAGAATATGAAAAGCGGGTATTTTCGGTTATTTCAGTTCCAATCAACCAAATTTTCCACCTTGACCCATAAGAACCATATGGCTGGCACTGTGTATGATTCTCACTATTCTAGTACATGAAATGAGTTGGTTATTACCGTATCATTATCTAGTCCTAGTACCTTGTCTAAAGTATGAGCAACAAACCCCTCAATTAGGAGGTTTTGATCATTTGTGAAAAAAAAAATTTGTGCTTTTTCTGACTAGTTATGATGTGTAGCATCGATATGAAATGCTAAAAACGCAATCTTAAAATACACGTTTAATTCATTGTCCCAGTTCATTCTGATTGATTCACTAATTACTTTTTGCTGGTTCTAATGTATATAACTCGACCGAATAACTATTCTCTAATGTTCGAAAAATTTTGAAATTCGTATAGTGCAATCCTTCAAGTAATTAAAATACTTTTTGTGCTTGGTGTTTTTTTTGTAATATTGTATACTTTTGTAACAAAAAATAGATTGATCACCAAAGTTTTGGAATTTTTGACAAATGCCTGCACCCAATTGTACAATCTAATTGCGAGACCCGCATGTAAAAATAAAATAATAAAGCATCCGGCCGACCAAACAGAGCTTTAATTGTTTTTCAATAACAACAACGATATAAAATCAAGTCAGTATTCTGTATAATTTTATCAACGTAAGCAGTTTAACGGGATAACGAACTCATGGCAAAGTTTAATTAAAAATAGAAATTCCGAGAAATCAGCATACCATGTTTGCGTGTGTGTGGAATACTTTGTCCACATCATTGAGTAACCAGACTGCCAAATACGTGGTCGATTGCTATTGGTAAGTTGTTTGACCTGGTTTTCGTTCGTGGCAGAATCAATGAATTATTAATTATCGTAAGGCAATTTATGTGTTTCATGTTTCTGTCTGCCTGTCCTTCATCCACCTATCAGTTTATCACATACCATTGATGAAATTCTGCAAATAATTAAATCTGGTATCTAGCGGTTTGAAACCTCACGGCTAGTTTATAACATTTAAAAATCGAGATTTTATTAGTATTACCATAAAAGTGCTCTGAATCGAAAATTTGAGACGTTGATTTTGAGGTACCCTAACTCAATCTTTCATGCGCGAAAATTCTCAGTTATAATAGTATTTTGATGTTGGTGTGTTTGGCCCACCAAAAGAAAATCTGGACTACTAACTTGTATGGAGATTTGACAATTATCTAAAGAGAATAGACCTGTATAGAATAATATCTAGTTTTATAATACACCTGCATCCATGTTAGCAGTTTTCACGGAGCAGTATAATTTTCGACATAAATATTCAGAATAAAATTAATGTAAGTTTATTTCTCATTTTATTAACACATTTTCACACCCAATTAGATAAGTCAATTGACTATTTTAAGTTCACTCTTTTCAATTAGTACAATTGAATTTGATTTTTTTATTGACGTGAATTTATTGCTTCTCTAATCGTTGGATTCCCCTTAACTTTTATACGATATTTATGCGTTGGTTTCCCCAATGCTATTTACATTTCAGTTGTAAAGGTGACCAGTTGATGTCATATGCCTTATACTTGTGTCTTAAGTCCAAAATATGGTATAGTTTGGCTGAAAATATAATGTAATGAATTAGTAAGAATGTTGTCAATGTTCCACTCGGATTTCAGCGGAAATATAGATTCAATCTTTTAGAGTAATACTCAAATTGAACTCTCTACTCAAGATTGGTTTTGAAGGAATTGATTTTTCAAACTGAACTTTGTTCGCTAAATGATAATACATGTGTTAAACCACGTTCAATGATGGTAATTTTATATTAAAAGTTTATAAAGTAATGGCAGTTCTTTTGGCGATACTTACTTATATTCGTTCGAAACGGTTTATAAATATATACTTACTTTTTTCGTCGTATTTACACCAGTGTGATTATATTGCTATGTATTGTATGAGGATTTATGTAAGCTATGGTAGAATATCATATTTCTGCATTAATACTGTGCTATACTGTACAGCCCTTAACTCCCGATTCCGACGAGCACTGTCACGGCTTTAATGTATACGTGTAAATAGTATAAGTAATTTGGAATGCCCCAAACATCGTCACTTTTAACTATTGACTTTCTATCGACGTACCTTTAAGTTTCATAATGCCACAAGCATACCTAAAACAAACCTCCATTTTTATCTTTCACCAAAATAATATTCTCTCATATATATTATTATATCTCTCCTATAAATATTTATTGCTTTAATAATATTTTCCAACGTGTAAAATTTTGTTTAGTTTCACAGATGTGAAAGTGTTCTTATCTATTTATTAGACAAAAATAATTGATTTAATCAATATACAGTCAAACATCATTTTCCATTTGCAATGGCCCGCAAGTATTATTTATTAACGATTTTGTGTATATTTATTTACTCTCCAACAGTCGGAAGTGAAGCACAATATTTAAACTTAAACACACATTTACAACCATTTGAGAATTGTTTAATAAATATTCTTCTTCACAAAAAAATGGGTGATGTTGACTTCAAAGAATTTGCAACACCAGTTCTATTGGTAAAATATTCAATTGGATTCTATAAATTTGTTCGGTATAAAGTCAAAGCGATGATTTGGACTCTGGAAAATGGAACTACGGTAGCCATTAATGATCCCGTACTGTCTGCTCCGTATCCGTGGCAATGTATTCTTCATTTTTATTTGTATCCTTCTTACTACATGGCAAAAAATTCGGCTTCAGATTGGATAAAATTGCTTCCGAAAAATACTCTTTGGTTTTGGAATCACTTTATGGAAACGGACAGAATATTTCACTACTCTGGGTTATTTCAAGGAGTGGACATTTCCAGAAATGAAATGTTTGTGATGCTTCTCGAAGATAATCAGGCCGGAAAGTACGTTGTGGACAAATGGATCTGCGCTGCAACAGAATTTTACATCCCCTGGAGAAACACACCTCGAGTTGAATTGCTTCTATTGATGGATAATGGAAGGACATTTAAAATTTACAATATAGTTAATGAAGGTGGAAAATGTAAAAATGCAGCAAACAAACAAATTTTGTTTGATGGAGCATACACACGAGAAAATTTGGATGAAAAATTGAAACTTCGACATAAAAAAGATAATCAATCTCCTACGCAAAGAAAATCCGTGTCTAACAATGTACTTGGTTTTATAACTAGTGCATTCATTCCATCGGCAGAATTATCGTTCAAGCGATTTCATATAAGTCGCTATGATTTAAACTTGGCATTACTGCAATCCATTATTACCAATGAAAGTTCGATTTGTATATTGGCAGTGCGAGATTGCCCGTCATGGGTAACCACAATTGATTTCGATAGTTCCGACTCTCACCTTTTCGTACTGAAATATGAACACTTTCAATTTCTGACATGCGATGGGCAAATAGGACACGACAAAATTTCTTTTTGGGGCTACTTGTCGTGCTACGATATTTCATCATGGATTGCTATTCTATTGAGCTGTTTTGTAGTCAATGTGTTCGTAAAGATCGTATACCGAGTTAAGAGAATAAAATTTAATTGGTTGACCACGATATTTCAGAGTCTGTTGGAACAAGGAAATGCTACAGCGTCAAATTGCAGGAAGGTGACCAGTCTGTACTTTGTATGCGGAACTTGGATCCTAATGACAGTTGTCTTATCCAATGCCTACAAAGGATCAAACATCACGAAATTGTCAGCTCCACTGAAATTGAAAACAATTACAAGTTTCAATCACTTGGTGGAATTTAATTTCTCTCTTTATTCCCCATTGAGTTTCACAGGACAATTTCTATATAATACTGTAACATTGGGAAATCGTTATACTTTGACCAAGTTCTACGAAACAATACAGCAAAGCGGATTTCTAGATAAATCTCTTCACAATGACAAAAGTACTTTGAAAAAAACTATTGACAATATTTTTTCCCGCATGACATTTCCGAAAATTTTAATTGAAACAAAATATTCATATCTTGACGGCGAAAATTTTTTTGAAGAAATTTTAGGCTGCAATAAGACAGCCTATGTCGACTGGTCTGAAAATATTGACACATTGCATTTAAGACTACAATCATTGAATAAAGGAAATCCTGGAGTTGTTAAAAGCGAAGAAAAGGTATGGAAAACAAATATTGGATGGCAAATTATGGGCAAAATAAATCCAATCTTTAGGCTTAGCCTGAGATCCTTGCAACATTCGGGAATTGTTCAAATGTGGAACGCAGTGAGCAACACGCGAGACCTCCATCAAAGTAAATACAAATCTGCTTCGTTGCCTTTGAGGGAGGAAGCAAAAGGAATTAGCATCAACGATAATATCATTTCGATATTCTACATTTATTTTTATCTTGCTGCTATTTCCATATTTTCATTTGTGGTGGAATATTTATTCAAATGTATGATTGACAGATATTCAAAGTTCATACTTGCATTGAGATTTTGGAACGTCCATAAATTTAAACTATAGCTCTGTATTAGCCATTTGAAGTTTGTTTCACATAGCAATATGCAACGCAAAATCAAAGTTTCTAAAAATTGTAACTGGATTTGATAGGGAAACATAAACACACCCAACGGTTAAAGATACTTTTTACCTTTCATTGATACTTATTCCCATCTCTATTTTGTGCGTTTTTGGGAAAATTATTAAAATCGTCATTTTTATTCGCAGCTCCCGCCCATTTCTAATTTTTTTACACATCTTATAGATAATACGCCTTACTCCAAGGTTTCTTTTTGGAAATGGCGGGTAATTGTTTGAAATTACTTCACTCCATTTTTGGGGGTTTTCCATAAATTGACAATTTATAAAATAGTAAAATAAACAAAATGTTCCTCTTAATAAGTACACTCAGCATATTGGGCGCCTTTATTATTTTCAAATTTCCCTTTAGTTTGTGAGAAAAATGCAAATATACATGATAATAATTGTATGTATAATGTGTAGTTTTACGCAAATCAAAAATGTAAACTTGAAAATGAAAATCTTCTTTGGTCGTATAAATGTTTTAGTTAAAACATTCTAGAATTTATTTCTTGCTTAGTATGTCACAAACACAGATCCAGCGTTATTGATCACATAAATCAAGTCGTAGCCAAAAAATTGTACCAGATATTACTGTTTACAACATTTGCGTATAAAATTATATAATCAATCTCTTAAATTACATTGTACATTATTAATTGCATTTCATTTATAAACCCTCTTATCCTTATTTATTAAAGTTAATGTTTAACTACACGCTGGCTTTGCAATTAGCACAGCTGCTTAAAGTCTTATTCTATAAAATGGTGGTTACATTTGTCATATTTTTTGTATTGATGTTGAATTGACGTATATAATGTTTACTAAAATGGACAAGAAAAGTATACACGTTTGAGCGAAAGCACTTTGATAAGGGCATTTTATTACTCATACCATTACCCACCAAACACGGAGCCATCATATAAGTCACAGATGATTATCAATTGATGATCAGTGTGGTCAGAATACGGTCAGATCAGTTCAGGATGGAAAACTGATCAACATTTGATGGCTAGAAATTGACTGATTCTGGATGGCTCATTTAATCATCCGAGACAATGCTCATTCTGAAATCCGGAGGATATCTTGCGATGATTATCTGAAATGCCATTTCAGTACAGCTGATCAATATAATACTAAGTTATGTACGCTAATGACGTCAATGTGGCAGAATGGCGTAGTTGATATAGGGTGTAGTAAAAATCTTGAGAGTGGAGGATTGAATGAGGCTGCGGAGTAGAAGCTTGGCTTCATTTTTTGTCGTCCATCATTTCACCATCATAATGTTGCATCATACGACGCGCATATCAGCATCAACTGATCAGAAAATTGATTATCATAAGGTCATCAGACTGATGATCTAATGATGGAAAAAATGTGTGAACTAGGATGATCAAGCGATGAACAGCAGGATATCCGCAGGAACCATCACAGTGCATCATTCTGAGCTCAGTTTTCTTATCATTTGATCATCATATGATATGAATTGGTTTTTTGGGTACCCCTTGTTTTTAAACCAATGAAAGCAGATTTTTTATTCCACCACCACCTCGTTTTTAGGGTACTGAGGTTTATAATATAAATTACGCGGCATAAAAATTGGCGCTCAGCGCTCAAATCAACCCTAAAAGTTGGCGCTCAGCGCTCACAGGTTAAAAGTTGGCACTCAGCGCTCAAACACATGGAGCGGAGTGGGAGACCAAAAAACCTAAAGACTGGCGCTCAGCGCTCAAAAAGAATTCTCAAAAAAGTCAAAAAAAAAGTTTTCAGCGCTCAAAAAAAATTCTCAAAAAAGTAAAAAAAAATGTTTTCAGCGCTCAAAAAAAATTCTCAAAAAAGTAAAAAAAAAGTATTCAGCGCTCAAAAAAAATTCTCAAAAAAGTCAAAAAAAAAGTTTTCAGCGCTCAAAAAAAGATTCTCAAAAAAGTCAAAAAAAAAAGTTTTCAGCGCTCAAAAAAAGATTCTCAAAAAAGTCAAAAAAAAAGTTTTCAGCGCTCAAAAAAAGATTCTCAAAAAAGTCGAAAACAAAGTTTTCAGCGCTCAAAAAAAATTCTCAAAAAAGTCAAAAAAAAAAGTATTCAGCGCTCAAAAAAAATTCTCAAAAAAGTCAAAACAAAAGTTTTCAGCGCTCAAAAAAAGATTCTCAAAAAAGTCAAAAAAAAAGTTTTCAGCGCTCAAAACAACTTACCCCCATACTTCGTACACGCTTTTTAAACGCATTGCACTTCTTCAAATCAATTTTTAAACAATTGCTAAGTGGCGCGCAGAAAGTTAACAACATTTTTTAACACTTTTTGAGTTGCGCGCAGGACGTGATAGTGCATTTTAAACAATTTTTGAGTTGCGCAAAATAGTTGAAAATGCTTTTCAACATATTTTAAGTTGCGCGATACAAGTGAAATAAATTATTTCGACAATTTTTGAGTTGCGCGAAACAAGTGAAAATGCTTTTCAACATATTTTGAGTTGCGCGCATGAGATAAAACAGTGTTTCGACAATTTTATGTTACATGTAAACACGTGTTGGGGTCCTACAACATTTTTAGGTGAAGATATACATTTCTTTGACATTTTGTAGCATGTTTTTGACATTTCTTTTTACATTTGTTTAGATTTGACATTTTTTACACTTTTTGAGCATTTATTTCATTTCTTTAACTCTTTTTTAACATTTGTTTAGGTTTGACATTTTTTTACACTTTTTGAGCATTTATTTCATTTCTTTAACTCTTTTTTAACATGTTTTTGACATTTCTTTTTATACTTTCTTGGCATGTGTTTGTCTTTTTTCACCCTTTTTTTCAGCATATTTTTGAACTGTTTTTGACATTTTTAACCTTTATTTGACATTTTTTGGGCCTTTTTAACATTTTTTGGCCATTTTTTATTCCTTTTTTGACATATTTTTGACATTTGTTGGCCATTTTTTATTCCTTTTTTGACATATTTTTGACATTTTTTGACACTTTTTTGACCTTTTTTGAATTTTTAGAGAAATTTTTTTGAGCGTTGAAATCTTTTTTTTTTTACTTTTTTGAGAATTTTTTTTTGAGCGCTGAAAACCTTTTTTTTGACTTTTTTGAGAATTTTTTTTGAGCGCTGAAAACTATTTTTTTAATTTTTTTGAGATTTTTTTTGAGCGCCAAGTTTTAACCTTATTTTTTTATTGAGCGCTGCGCGCCAGTCTTTAACTTTTACTTGAGCGCTAGAGCGCCAACTTTTAGGGTGAGGTTGAGCGCTGAGCGTTACAAGGGGGGTTTTGTTGAGCGCTCAGCGTTGAGCGCTGAGCGCTGAGCGCCAACTTTTAGGGTCCATAAATTACTACTTACCTTTTGTTTATTGATGATTGTTTCTATTTGAATGGAATAAAACTAAACTTTTAAAGCGACAGAATTCCAATTGTTTTTTTATTATATTATTAAAATTTTAGAGGGGCCCAATGCAGTTTTGAGGGGTAGGGGCCCCAAAATGTACGGTTAGGCGCTGCAACCTTGGACCATCTATTTACACTCAGAAAACAATCAAATTAATTATACGCATAGAAACACAATGGAATTGATTAGCAAAGAGATATATGTGACGTCATTGTAATAATAGGCGCACGTTCCCTGAAGAACGCTTTCGATTCATTAAACAACTCTAGAGGAAATAGAGAGATGATTCAATTTATTTTCATCTACACCAGCCATAATATTTCACAGAAAATGCAATTCTGGGAAAATTATCTTACACAATTTACAAAGTATTTTAGTGCACAAATTATGCACTTGGCAATTGATGAAGATCGGACACCAAATATGTACATTAGATCTGCACTTAGTGAAAACCTGATTGAAATAATTGACGAAAAATTAAATTGGAAATTACTTCAGAATAAAAAATCCCTCATTATTGCATACAATTTGAAATGTGTGGTGTTAAGGGGTGCTTGTCGGGTTAGCAGTGGGGCATTTCGGTCCATACCTGTCCCATGTATTCTACCTTCCCATCTACAGCCTAGAGTTTTTCACCGAATTGTTTCAAAGTTTTACACAAGGTAGTATTTATAAATGTCTAGACAATAGTTGGCTTGAAATTTATTGTTTTGGTCATCTTCTAAGTTGCCGACGATTTCAAAGTCTCAAGGTCACCATCTATGAACTTTGAAATCGTCGGCAACTTAGAAAATGACCAAAACAATAAATTTCAAGCCAACTGTTGTCTAGACATTTATAAATACTACCTTGTGTAAAAATTTGAATCAATTCGGTGAAAAACTCTAGGCTGTAGATGGGAAGGCAGAATACATGGGACAGGTATGGACCGAAGTGCCCCACTGCTAACCCGACAAGCACCCCTTAATAGTAAGCAATTTTATATAATTATCACTTTTCAGATTGATGTTATTTCTCGCTCTTGATGTAATTATGCACAAATAATTTTGAGCTGTAAATTCAATGTTTGTTCTAGTGCGAAATGAAAAATTACATACACTTACCTAGGCAAGTTATGTAAGCGTAGATTTGAGAAAAAAACTTTTTTATTTATAGTTGTTGCCAATGAGGTATATTAATGCTACATACTACTAACTATAGGTAAATTTCATTGTACCTTACTTGACAGATTTGACACTCACCAATTGGAGAATTTACAGAAATTTGAAATTTTAATGCTTAAACTATCATTTATTTCTACCATAACTTCATAAATAAAATGGTTATAGAAAATAATATTCACAAATACACAAAGGTACGTCTCTAAATAAACTATTGCTCTTTTAAAAAAGACATTCAATACAGAATGGCCAAGGAAGTGATAGCGCCCGTAAAGACGCCTCAAGGCTAACGGCTAAGTAAGAACCTTTTATTGGATTTTCAATATCCTTGAGGGACAAATGGAAGATTTTTTGATTTCCGGTATTTTTCTCAGTATCCATCAACTTATAGTCTAAGAAATGATTACAAGATTAAAGTGAAGCTAGAAAATTATGAAAAAGATAAGAGGAAGGTTCTAAAAGTAGTCCGTTTCTACAAAGAGCTCTGCGAGTAAGTGGAACTAATGGTATTTAGCAGACAATAGACAGCATTACAGTGTAGTGCATCGGTTCCACAGCTTTGTTTTCTCGTTTCCTCTCCAAGTTCTTTACGGAAAGGTCTGTTTCGGAGGATGTGTGTCTGGAGACTTTAACGAATGCCAGCAGCCTTTCTGAAGGCAGTGAATTGCTCCATATACTGATGCATGGTGTCTAAAGGTGTGTAGACGTCCTTCAGTCGATTCTACCAAATCAAATCAGAGCACATCAAATCAAATTGAGCAGACTAACCGATTTAAACAAATCTTATAAATCAATGAGCCTTAGCTCCTTCTCCAGAGAGTTAGCAGACCAGTATTATCTAGATTTTACCATTTGCTAAATAGAACACCAGCAAAACACCCATCCAACAATATTCACTCGATTGACTCAATTGACCCATTCATGAAAATCCTTTATATAAGATAAGTAACATATTAGAGAGCTTTTATTTTTATCATCCTTACTCTCTGTCCTCGCTCGCTGTCTGAACACAGAACACAAGTTTAATTTTGAGACAAAGCTTTTGCACCATCTTCACAATAACGTTATTACATGCTTTGTTGAAGACTTCGCAAGCGTAAATACCAAAAGCTTTTCCATTGATATCCTGTTGCCATTATTTGCTCAAGTAGGGAAGGAAATTGCTCGTACGTTGTGTATAATACATACTTCAAATACTTTATACTACCTACCTACTTGTACTTAGGTATAGATATTTTACCATACTTTTGTACAATCCAATACTTTAGATAGATACAAATACAATATGAATAAAATAAGTCTCTATGCAATTGCATTGGTAAAAATAAATCCCTAATACGCTACAGTTCAATCTTTTAGTAGGAAAAACAAGTCCTGGTACCTACTTTTGTATATAATAGAACCATAAATGGAACAATTTAACTTGTAAATTATTTGACTGTTTTATTGTATAGTGTAGTACAGGTTTACTATACTGAGTGAGATTTGTGCAAAATTGCCTTTAGGCAAAATGGAAAAGAATGGCACAATAAACACTAAAGAAAACTTTCCCTTTGCATCTTTAGCTAATGAGCTGCTAGTAAAAATAAATACGTGTAATAAACTGACTATAAAAAACTGCAATGTAAAAATAAATTTACGCAGATGAGTTGTTCACTGTCGGTTTTTATAGTGCTGTCGTGCAGAGCAAAGTACATAGGGAGAAATCATGTAGAAATATTAATAAGGATAATATATTAGAATCATTAATATATTTTGAAGACAACTCGAATGGAAAAGCCCAAGCTTAATCAAATTAGCTTCACTCTGACTTACGACATGTATTCATAAAGAAAGGTCAAGTGCGCAAGTTGTTATCATGTATTCATATCATGATTGTTAAAACTGCACTTCAACTTGACAACATTCTACACTACAAACTACGAACTCTTACATATATAGTTAGTGGGGGACATCCAATTACATACAAAGAGGTACTTCGTTCGTAGACGTCTTCAATTAACATAACAAATTCCTAGAAAAACAACATAATATGATTCTATATGATACCCCCTTTGAATTAATAAATAGTAAATTTCAAGCTTGCAATACAGATACATACATAAGTGTATAAAAGTAATATTATTACTCTGTAGTACTTTTGTAGAGTACAAAAACGAATGCAATAACGGAGGATTGCAACGAACCTTCTTCTTGGTTAACTTATACGAATGTGCAACTCATGCAAAGGACATTTATGTTGTGTACACACGTAGTGCTCATAAATCATGCTGAGACAGAAACATCTAAAGAATTAAAGATGCCTGCAGTTGTCCACACTTAGGTATCTTGCCTTGTTATCTGTCGTTTCTTTTTGATTAGTTCGGAGAATCCTCCTTGTTAAAATACATAGTGGATTCTACTTTAGTATACAGTATTCATGCAAATGCAATGTACATTTATTTCTATGACAAGTGTACAAAACCTTAGGATTATTTTTCACAAAGAGATTCCTAATAATTCTGACTGCATCTTACAAATTGCAACTACAACTTATATAATACACTTCTGTGTGCATTGATGTGTTACGCAACTCTTTGTAGTTAGATACATAGGTACTACATACTTACATAATATAATTTTTTTTATTAATAATAAGATGCTTTTTCTAGTTACCAACCTAAGTACCTATGTATATTATGTAGTTGTTTGTATGAAGGATGTTATGTAATAAGTAGTTTTACCTGCACAGTTCTTGGAGCCGATGTTTGAGCATGTTGTCCAAAAATTCCTTGAGTGAATTCCATTAACAAGTTCCAACATGACTCCGCGACAACACACGGACGATATTCCACCTGTAACACCATGAAAAATACAGCAAGGTTTCAGCATATTATGCAAATGTCCAATTATCTTACATTTAATCATTACAAAGACAATAAAATATTATTCAATCCTATAAAAACTTAAACCTTGTGACAATTCCACACAAGACTACTCTAATGTATGTATAAAGAACGTGGTAACAAACTTTGGTGCAATGGGGACAATATACTAACTCATCCATGGCCTAATTTGTATGCGACATCACTATTCAATTAATTCTTAATGGTTTATAAAACTTAATGTCTTAAAAAACACTTCACTAATTTCATTTTCGCCAATGCTTAATTATTCATTCACAACTACTAAAACTTGTAGTCACTTGCAATAAACTGCAGATCAAGATCGTTACTATACACAGTTTGACTTTGCAGTTGACCTGCACTTTATTCATACATTCGTATTCATTTTATATGTACCAAAGTACAAACTCTCTCTCTCTCTCTTTGTACATTCCTTCTTTACATAAATCTTTGATAATACGGAACCAAGATAATTTATTTCATTCTACAATCACTCTACTTACTTAGATCACTCACAGAGTCATAAAACCAATTACAAAATAAATGTTTGTGGGACAACACGTCAAAAACTCCATCTGCTTTTATCATGCAGCTTTATGAATGAAACATTTACATATATTCCATTTTGTTGAGTGTGTACCTGTGGAGATTCCATTACTCCAGAACAGCCTCCCAAAGCTAAAACAACTCACAATACCCACACTACAACAAACATTCCCATCAATCAAAAATCGTAAGCAAACGTATAAAGTAATTATCCACACACAAAAAGGCAATACTGTCTTAAGAGAATGCAAATCAACCGTCAAAATAACATTATTAGCCATCCACTCAAATATGTAATCAGAGAATCACTTTTTCCAATACACAACAAGCTTAACTACATTACTTACATAAAAATCCATGTGTCTACTCTGCACGAGCTAAATATAATGCTAGTTTTTCCTAAAAAGGCCAGTGCACAAAGCAAAACAGGTTAATTAAGTTTATACAGTATAAAACATCAATATGTATTTACTGGAAATAATTAAAAGCAAAGACACATACATTGATGAGAATAAATGCTGCAAACTAGTTAATTGCTTACATTAGGCTAATTACAAACTAAACGAGTGGAGATTACAGGAAAATGATTCCTGTGTTGTGTGAGGGATATAGAAAAAGTCAAGGTGTTCGTGTTCCACCACTCATTTCTAATGTAGGAAGCATGAATGCAAACTGCGAGAGTGTGTCTCACTCGCACAGTGTGTGGCAATGTGACTGTGCATAAGTTATAGCTTTAAGCCATCAAAACACATCACTCGCTTCAACTCTGCTCATACTAATTCGTCCGTACTGTTTGTTAAACGAAACGCAGTTGTATCGAATGTATATTTTACATATTACACTCTGCATCATGCCCGTATTCAGGGGGTGGGCACTAGGTCAACAGCCACCCCCGAAATCCCAAAAAAAGAGGTTATTTTGCCCTGAAAAAGCAAAAACTCGCGCTACGCGCGAATTTGATGCATTTTAGGTTAATTTTGACCCCAATTTTTTGCGCTACGCGCGAATATTGATTCATATGTACCTAATGATTGGGGTTTGCCACCCCCGAAATCGATTTCTGGATACGGCCGTGCTCTGCATTATACACATATGAGGATATACAGATTGCTAAATTAACCCAAAGGTCCCTGTTTTGGTGCAACAGCAGTTGTCAGGCTTTGAGCATGAAATGAAATGAAACCATTCGAATTCTGCTAGGGCTGGAAGACAAATGCCTGTGATGGGTCAATTCTTTGGATTCGTTTATATATTATTCTTCTCTAATTAGTTTGTAACACAGTTAAATGCAGTGTGCATGTCTTAGCACGCCTACTACAGTACTACTACAGCAATCGTGCATACATGCTCATGCTGTGTGCTTATTTATATAATGCATGTATCTGTATCCCCCACTAAAAGATTTATGGCTTTTGACTCTCAGTCTCATTCTGTCCTCCTCCTATCCCATCCCATGTATGTAGCTATGCATGGAATATGTATTTTCCTTTGGAGTAGCTATGCATGTAATAGGATTAGAATGCTTGTTAGAGGGTTATAGTTCTTTTGCTTTTTTGTAAATATTTTGTAGACCTTTGGTCAGTTTTGCCATCATTTATAGTGGAGGAAAGCTGTGTCTTTTGTCAATTTCACGCTTATGACAATGGAAATGCAGCATAATGTATCGCTGTATCAGTATGTATGTATGGAACTGAAATGCAAGCTTTTAGCTATAAGATTTTGTGCATGACAATAATACAGATGGATGTTTCAGGTTTTGTTTAGGTTAAAAAATAATGTAGAATATATAGATCGGTATTGATTGTTAAATGGACAAATAAGATCGAACCTCTACGAGGATTCCTTTGAAATTCTGCGACATGACCACACTGCCGAGTTTGACAACGAAATCTCCCAACTCAAATCTGGGTCCTTTGGATTCGATTTTGATTTTCTTTGATGTGTACATCGGAGCCATTTTTACAACCAAAAGGTCGAACAAATTGTCTGCAACTAATGAGACCATCTTAACAGGCGGAGGTGTCGGCTGAGTGCTTGAAGTCCCTGGCCCTGTCCCAACTGGCACTTCCAAAAGGGCAAATGTTGAGGTTGGATACTCAGAGTTGTGCAAAATGTTCAGGTTACGATGTACCGACTGTTGGCCTTGGCTCTGACCGGCTGAAAAATAGAAAATCGGTAAAAAATAAGTTGATTAGATGAAAAGTTTATAGCTTTGTTATTTTCACTTGTGCGCTTTTTCTTTTGGCATCCCTCATCTTTATTATAATCTTTAATAATTCTATTCGTTTTACACTCAGACACATACATTAGGTACTTTTACATGTAACATGCACATACAACTAACAGTTGAGTTGAAGTCGCCTACTTGTCGGAATGTAAATCATATAATATATTTTATTGGTAGTGGTCACGTCAAGTGATGTCTGTCTGAATCATATCTGCATTAAAGGTTGTCTCTCTATCCCATCCCCATGTACTAGCAGTGTGCAGCTCAAGATTGCATTATATTATCGTTTAAGTATATAATAAAACTACACCATTATGCTAGCACTAAATGTCACTGATGACATATCGACACTGCGACCTTGCTCACATATTCTTTCTCTTTATAATGATATTTAGCAAACCTGATAAACTTGTAGCAACAGAGTACCACAACTTGTTCCAAACACATCAAACTCCTCCACGCTGTCAACTAATATTTATAAACACATTCAGTGCTACACACTGCACAGAGTGTGCAAGCAAGAAGAACGGAAAAGTGTGCAAAGACCATCGTTTCATCGTTCAACGTTCGTGTTTTCATTTGGATGAACTTTAAATGCTATAAATTCACTTAATGTATCTGATTAGGTTATTGCAGTGTACAATGTACAACCTTAGGCGCCTTCCTTGTTGCTCTTGTGCACCAAATGCGCTCAAATTCATGAATAAATACCTAAGTGTGAAATATCATTAGTATTTCTAACGCAAATCTTTCTATAAACTTGTAATGCTAAATCCGCAATGAAAAATTCACACCTGGTCGTCTTTAGTAAACGGCAATTATTCTAATTATTATATAGATCAGCCATAAACACTGCCAATAACTACATAATTACTGCCCTGGCAAGATTGATGCATTGCTAAGTTTGTGGGGAACATACATAACAACAAATCGAATAATAAATACTGACTGCACTGTCTCGTGTGTGCAGATTTCTCAAAAGATAGGCAACACTTGAAGACTATGTCGAGCAATTGGCTCACAGTCAGATGAAATTCTATTCTAATTCAAGTTGTGTACTTTAACAACGTCTTTATCGGGTTCTTAAAATTTATTATAGAGCTAGTTTAGAAACAGGACTTCCAATTAACAATGACAATTGCATTTTTCAAATATATTTGAAATGATTGCATTAATGAACATTAAAGGTTGGACACGTCAGACTGAGATGCACTTCAGAGATACAGTATTTTTGACTGCAAGAAACCGATTAGTTCACAAATGTCATTTGTTTAATTTTTCGCTTTTCACGTCCACAACTAAAAAAGCAAGGAAAATCATAATGACTATGAAGATTAATAATTAGATTTGAACGCTTTTTTGATTTGCCTATCACTAGCTCTACTACAGATAGTGCGTACTTTGTTAATAATTAATTCCCATATGCGTCTCTTCAATTGTGTGCATCAAGAACAGAGCAATGAACCTGCTTTAACTAAAGTTGCTTAAACTGTTCAATATAGTATGTGTAATATCGCTAATAAGACTGAATAGCTGAATTCTAGTATGATGTCTTACCAAAAATTAAAACAGAATTACAGAACGAGTTACAGGAGTGTATCAAATAAAGTATTTAGTTTATGAAACATATACATTCTAACTAAACACCTGCTTTGCTTATAAACATTAAATAAAGTTTAAATTTTAAATGCTGAAGCATGACTCACATTCAAACACCTGAAAAGTTGCCGAAACTACAGATGACTGCCTTCTAAGTAGAATTTTTACATATGTTTAATTTCAAAGTTGTCATTTCATGGAACATGATGATGATTGCCAAGTAAAGACTGTGCTGTACTTGCGATAGCGACAGAGGCAGAAAAGTCGTTTTTTTAATTAAAAGTAAACCATGTCAAAATAATATTTACTTTTCATTACCTAGAAGTGAAGATATGATAATAATGGTTGGAATTCATTGGAATTTCGACAATAATGCAATTATTCACCATTCACTGCCAACAACTGTGCGTATTATCAAGAAATGTTTTTAAAACGACGACAGTTTGTCCATGTCCATCCTTGTTTCCAATTCCACCACGTATGGCTAAGAAAAATACGTCGCGCCACGTCTATCATTCGGTATTACATAATCACATACACACAGAGCAAGAGAACAGTATACACATACAACTAATATACAGATGAATCTTTGTAAACTCCAAACGAAGCAAATCTCCACAAGCAATTCCTGATTAGAGTCTCAGCCTCACTGACTTTTACATTAAACACATTACAAGTGTCAGTCATATCAAAGTTCATCACGCGTCAAAGCAAATGATGTTACATGCACACAGGGGGAACATAAGTCACCAAGTAGTTAGTGTACTTACACTCACATTTGGCATTTTGCTGTAATATATTATTGTAATATGCAAGATTAAATGACCTTAAAGGCCGTATTTTATACCCAAATGAATGTTTAAGACAGCATAAAACAAGTGCATCGCCACATTATGCTATACATCAATCATTTCCCACATTTTGGATAATATTCTGGCAATTCTGTCTTACATACTCCAAAACTACGGAAGTCAACACAACTGACGACAATAATATATTCAGAATCTTTACATACACATGACATACGTGGAGTACCTACCTAATATATACCAAAGCATATTTTCACATGTGAGACAAAACAGACATGCCATAACATTAGTTCACAGTATTGCGGTGTAACTTGCTACATGTTAGTCTTTAAGTTCGGAAATGTGAGAGCTATAAGAATAGAAATTCAATGCTCTCTCACAACAGGGGGGAACTTCTTGGCGCTGTCTTAAAGAAAACAAAAACAAAACTATGTGGCTAAACTGACAGTTGCCACAACGAATGATTGCAAGTGGAAAACGGGAAACATTTAAGTAGCTAGAACCTATAATTACTTTATAAGTTCAAAGTGAGTATAGCACTCATTTTGTCACCCTCTCCTAAATCCGAAATCTTTGAAATGCCCGTTCAAATCAACAAACTTACTGTATACGTTGTATTTGTTTTTACTTATTTCTGCACACTAAGCGGTCGTGTCAAACCTTGAATTTCCATTTTAATTTATTATTAAGGTACCTTAGGTAGGTAGATTTAGTAGGTACTAGTATACCGATATTATTCTATAGGTATCTTACATAGGTGGGTAAAGGTATTCATTTCTTTTCTTTTCTGATCTTGTTATAAGTGCAATATCCACATGAATAAGAATTTTTCTATTTTCAATCAACTACAGTACAGACTGGTCTGGTGACGTAATCAGATAAAGGAAGTGAATAAATGTTGAGAAATGAGAATGACTTGACGCTTTGGTTAATTTGACAGTAATAACATTACCACCTGCAGCTAATTGTATTTATATACATTCTTGATTTCATAACAAGACTACTACATAGACACACTTACTGCATGAGCGTGCATTGAGCACAGCATGCATCAACAACATCAATCGGTTTCTGACATTATTATCCCATCAAGTCCAGCCAGACTGCTATTGCTACTAACAAATAAACATTTCGCTCTACAGTAGCAATACAGATAATTAAAGGGACATAGATCTAAGGCTACAATGCTACAAATAACATTTTTTGTGTATAGGTATACACATAAGGACGTAATTTATTTATAAACAAGCAATTTGTCTATAAAAGTATCCGTATAATACTGTACAAGTACTTGTACGAAAGCGAATGTGGAGAGTTTTGACAAGTAGTCAAATTTATCCTTGTTTATAATCAGAAGGATATCATTCTACAATTCTAATCCTAACCTTATGAAGAGTTCAATTAATTACATGCCACATCTTGAGCTGAGACAAAAAATAAATCGTTTACTTGTTCAGCCACACATTACGCATCTGCACCACCGTCGCTGTTATTTTCATGTGCAGCTAACTTAGAGCAAAAAACAGTCATCCCGAGAACTTATTTTGTCTTACACACAAGTCTCTAGAGTGTAGTAATTCCTGTTTATAAACTCACTGCTAACTTTAATGAGAGATGAAAGGGAAATGACAAATTGTAATTTCTTCAATGCAAAAAATTTAAATTGACTAATAAATGTTCGTGAATGCAGAGGCAATCTTATTAACTATTTTCTGCACTCAACTCATGCGATCGCACACGAAAATATTCAATGATTCTCGACTTTCTAGAACATTGCTACATATTCTACAATGAATCACAGTCTCAAGCTTTTAACACAAAAATATTTCAATATTCATGAATGACAGATTTGGAGATTACAAATTAAAATGTTTCTCTTCATCCGTGTAGGTCACAGATCCCATTTGTTCAATTTTTTGTCTGCTAATAATGATTCAGATCATTAAAATTTACTACATTTTTTTAGAACACACACAAGCATTTCATGCTACTCATTCATGCATACACACAAAATGAACATGTCAAATAGTGTGGAGCAACAGATATACATAAAACACATAATTTTATGCGATAGACTTGTCAATGACAAACCATTTTTTAGAAATCCTGCTTTCATGATCGTTCCTGATAAAGATCAACCTTACATAATATTCTGCACTCATCTACATAGAATCTGATAGGACCAATTAGTAATCTGATTGTGAGATAATCAATAGATTTACAGATTGAGTACAATATAAGTAAATTATACGATCTTCTAGTAATTATAGAAGAACGAGAGCAAAATGGCAATATCCCAAATATATGTACGCCTTTGGCAAGGAAAGTATTCTACAATGCATGCAGCAATGAAAGAATCTCCATATATACTCAATGCATTAGTTATTGTTATTCCTGTTACATAACGGAGATACAAATGTAGTTCAGATTTCGTGTTTACAATACATTTGCAAACAAATTTGCATTTGCAAACAAATTTGCATTTGCAATACTAGTGACACATGATGTATCTTGAATATGAACCTTGCCATTAGTACATGAATTATTTCCAATGGTTAATTGAAGATTAAATGCTACGTGCCTTGTTCATAACCAAATCAGTAATTATTTATTAGGATTACGTCTCTTTGTTTTAGCAAGTCATTTGAAGTTGTTGTACAAACTGTAATTATTGAATTTTCAAAATATGATTGATTGAATACAGTTATTACGTAAGGTCGTGCTCTCCAATTTCCCTTTCACCTTTGTCAACATTCTATTACTACCACTGCACTAAAATAATTAACAAATAATACGTATTTCAGATAGATTGGATTAGTTAATTGACTGAATCAGTAGACGTGACGTTTCCAAGAACTAATGTTTACAAAAAACTTTGTTGTAATACGAGTAGTACATAAAAGGCTCTAAAAACAATATAAGACGCAATAAACCTTGCTCTCACTTTCATACTTGGTCTCACAACATTTCTTTGTATTGTAAATTGTAGTAATCAATGACACAATATCATCTCTACATCAATAAATAATTAAAATATCATCCCTGCACACAGGTGGCCTTCTCCTGACATTGTGTGCCTAAACAACAAACTCAACAAAGTGTAGTTGAGTGCACGTACTTACTATACCATTTTTTTATAGAACATCATAGAACTAACATGAAATGAAAAAATAACCATGCAAACATCATCCCTGCAATCTGATTTTGTTCAAATCCAATTAACCAGACTGCCTTGAGTTTAGCTCGTTATTAAGTAATAAATGGAAATAATTTTTTTTCAATTTTAATGTTGTTTACAGTTGAAAAATGCCCTACCTATAGGGATTCCGACCATTTCTGGTTTCAAGCAGAATAAGTATGAAGTTAAAAATGACCCCAAGCAAATTATACAGAAACAATGCAAATCCATAGGTACGCACACAAACAATAATTGCGAAATCATTGTTGTAAACAAAAATTGATTACTTTATCTTGAGATATTGTGAAATGCCAATTATTTCATTCATAAGGTAGAATTCTCGCTGAGCCTTGTTTAAAATAAAAAATGATGGCATCATCATAGTTTCATGTAGTAGAGTACCTACTTTAATCTTTTATGGTCATATTACTCACTTCCTCTTCCCCCACACACCTACAACTGAGAACAAGCTGTATCAATACACAAATACATGTTTTGAAGATAAATACTACTAACAAAACAACAGACCTGGTTAAGTTTAACTTTCTTAGCTGAATTCATTGTATTATGTGTAATCTGTAAACTGTAAAGTTGTAAAGGAAACCGATGCATGCCCACGCGCAACCTTTGTATACCAGACATCTGTAATTAAAAGTAGAGCTTGTTGTGTGTGGTGTACCGAATACCGAGACCGAGGCATAACAAGACTTCCATGAATATCTTTTGAAATTGCACCTCCCAGAAGAAATGACGATAAACAGGAGAAAACTTCTGAAGAGTCAACTTGAAATATATCTCAACTTAGTTCTGCTTAAATTGTACCATTCACTTATGATGATGAATAGTGTGAGACATGAAACTGACATAAACAGAATGAGGACAAACCTCCCGTGCCATTGTATGGTTGTATGTATAGTAATTCTTCTCACGGTTTGCATTGTACTTAAATGCGTACAATCGACGAATGTAGTTCATAAACAAGTGCTTAAGCAAAACTGAAAGTGAAAAAGTGTCATTCATATCAAAAACTAAGCAGCCTAGCTGATAAAAATAAAACAACGACACATTAATAACAAATTATTCTAATTGCTGATTTGATCTATGTATTAAAAATGTCAAACTCTCAAAATAAAATACATGCTACATACATAAGTATGCAGCTTTCCTTTCATAGTGCAAAAAGTTGATTGACAGTCTGTGTCAAGATAAAATACAAGAAGTATATTATGTAGACTATGTCTATGTTAACTTATGCAGAACTCTGATTGATTATTCATTTCATCATTGATAAGGAGAAAAATTATGTTTTTATGAAACCTAAATAAGAAATTTTATAGTGATCGATTGCAATTTTGACAAATACATAATTTAGAAGTTGAAAGAACCTTGAAAACTTATTGTACTATAACTGACGACAATAATAAAAACACAAGGTGCAAACTAATGCATCATAATGACATGGAAAACCAACTGCAGCTCTGTAATAAATTGGACAAAACGAACCGGTTTCTATTTCGCCATTATTTTCTGTCTATTCCAGAGCTACAATTAAATTAAATGTCTACAACACTACTGCAATGCACTAACTATACAAAGTTCTTGCCAACAAAATCTGAGAAGGTAATAATAAATGCATAGACTAAAGTGTATGTAAAGCATAGTATTATTAGTACTAGGTAGTAGCTAGGTATACATAGTCATGGTATGACATGTTTGTTCAGTATTGCATACGAATTCACTTAATTCTACCCATTATATGTTTAGTGAAAATATATGTCCGCAATAAATACTAATCTCATGATCGTGATAAGAACAAGCAGAAGTATAATAATGATAAAAACGTCATCAGTAGTCATTTCAGGCGCTTAATATTATTACTACATACGCAGATTGAGATTACTATGTCGTCAACAAGATTATGAGTTGGACATAATTCATATCAGCCTATTCCATTCCCACTAGTACTTCACTAAATCATGTCTTCACAACATTTCTCTTATCTCCCACTAAAACAACTAAAATACACACTTATTTATCTACACACTAGAGACTAGACTATACATACACTGTCCAATACAATAAAATTGCATCCAATCCAAGGAAATTTATTGCTTACTGTACCAAAAGTGAGTCATTACCACAGATGCACAAATTCTGACTGCGAATAAACACTAAACATGTGCTTTAAGTTCTAAGAATTCTTTTTTTCAATTGTGAGAAATGAAGGAAACTACTTTTGCGTTTACCGGTTTGCTTTTATAAAGTCTTGCTGAATTTTGATGGAGAACATGAAATACACATAGGCAGCCGGGCATATAAAAGTTTGTACCTATTTAGGTACTTATACACATAATATTATTTTATGTTTAAAACTAAATGTATGTAAATTACCTGCACGTCCTTTTTTCGAAAATATTCAACACTTAAATAATTTATAAAATAACTTTAATAGATTGTCCTGTAACATGGCACCCTTAGACACTTTCAAACAAAAGCATTGTGGCCCTTTAGGTTTTCATTTAAGTATGTGCAATTCAACTGCATTGCTTTGAACTTTCTTATTAGTGTTTAGAATTAAGATTCTGCTACTTGAGATTTATAATGGTATTCATGAAAGTAAATAGACTACGTGTTGAATTGTTTTTGGAATCCTGGCATTGGTGGTTTTTTATGGACTTCCATACAAATGTGGCCTGTGGCATAAGTATGCATGTCTGCAATGCATACTTAGTGATAAATTGATGAGCACGTTTAATATCTGATTATTAGAATTGCAGATTTTTGGTTAAGTCGCACGAAAGAACTGAGTGTATTCCCTTACATGTGTTTTCCGGTGAGAAATACACAATGTTTCTGTCTGGTCTGGCTACCAACAAGCCTGAAGACATTTTGTCTGCTGCAGCTGGAGATAATTGTTGAAGAGATAACTAGAGGCAGATAAAAACTGAGGAAAAGATATGAATTACATTAAGTTTCAATGATGCTGCATTGTATCGGCGAAAAAACCGTGTCTGTACAATCTAATACACGAGTTCTACGAAAAAGAAAGTGATAGGCAGTCGGAAATCAAGTTTTATCGAATCAAATCAAATGGAAATTCATTGTCGGAGAAGAAGCAGAAACACGAAGCCGACAATTAGGAAGATACGCTACGTACGATTGTATGTGTTGCAAACGAATATTATTTAGGCCGAAGGAAGACTTTGACTCGCATTGTTAACAATCTATATCATACACAATACACAAACAGACCAATATACCTGCAAAAGATTATTACATTACATCCTACAATGCAATAAAATACCTCGCCAACCAACAAAAATCGACAACCATGTAATTTCCTGTGCTGGACAGAACAAAGATCTCAAGCCTCTCTCTTTCAGCCTATTGTCGTTGTGTAATGTAATATAATAATTACAATTGCGCACTGTGAGAAACTACAAATGAAATGATGTGAAAGAAGAACATCTAAATGAAATTCTAAGGATCCTGTCAATTTCCAATCTTTTTTGTCCAACTGAATCGGCTCCAATCACCTACTTGTGTCATTTACTTCATACAGACTAGACGTGCTGAGTTCATCAACATCAGATAATATCAACACCATAGTTGCTTCTATGTAAGTAGTACAGTAGCACAACCATTATGATTCAACATCAACTTATAATCAATAATAATCTTTAACATTATTCCTTCCAACAAACTTTAATAAAATTCTTGTAAGCAACTTGATTTCCTTAACATTGTTACATGCAATGCTTTAAACCTAATCATGAATGACATTTACTGCTACACGTTTTATTTATTTTTTTGATACTTCTTAAGTTGAAAAATTGTAATTTGGGAACAAAACAATATCCAGCCAGGCAGGATACTATATACACCTAAGTAGGTAGTTTAGGTAGGTACTTTAGTTTATGTAAATACCTTTAATTAAAGGTACTTATATTAATTCTTCCTAATTAAAAGCAAGGCTCCATCGATTGTGTTAATATTCATTTTTAAGTACCTACTTATTACAAGCAATTATAAGTATTTATATAATAACACCTTGAATAATTCAATGACCAAATTGTGGAGTTTTTTGCAGTATTTTTTCATTCATTCATTTGATAGCTGTAATTCATTACGAGCAATTAAAGTGGAATAATATGGGGTTAGTGTTTTGAAGTAAAAAACTTTAAAGATCGAAGTAATTAAAATCTGTACTGTGATTGTTAGCCCACTCTTATTTTGTCAGTCAAATACAACACTGGGTGAAGGTGTGCTTGAAAATTAGCATATAAACGTGGAATCATTTCTCTTTCCTTTTCGAAACAGTCAAAAGTAGGAAAATCATTATCTCATCACAACTGACTGGTTAGCTTCTTCACAATATTCAGAGTTTACTTAGCGGAACAAACATAATATTTTACATGTGAATTGCTATGAAAGTTTTCAGAGGCAACAGGCAAGTTATATGTACAAGACACAAAGTGCAGAATCCACTTTGTATTCTCGCTTGCTATTACACTCAGGTAGTGGAAAAGCATTCATAAGTTATGAATGACTGACAAATCATTGTTACAGCCTTTCAACCCGTACGAAATGTTGAAATACGTCAACATTTGGCCAGTAGATAAGACCTCTTGAAAGTTTAAGATTAAGAGTAACCCCGAGATATGGTAGGAGATGGGATAACCCTAAGGAACCTTATAAAAGTCATAAAACTTTAAATTCTAGTTGAATACATTACATTATAGAGTTGTTTGATTTCTACTCATCTCATGCCACTTAATCCCTTTAGAAAAAAGCTGCAGTTAGCAATATTTCTTGTATACACATATCTGTAAGACAGACAACAGAAGCTCCTTTATGAATATACGACTAATAAATGCTTCGTCAGTACCTACACCTAGTACAAGCGTTTTCATCATAAATATAAATAACAAGTACGAATAATTTCTCTGCTAAACTCACTCGGCATGTTTCATATTATCCATAACTCCAACCACAAGTTGCAAACACGAAACCTAAGCGAACCGAGCCATTAGATTTGAAATTCCAGTCCATAAGAGCGGAGAAAGAAAACAGAGCCATAGAAAATACAAACATATCCGTAAATTTCTTTATATCTTCATGATTCATAGAATATTTATTGGGAAGCTCTTTGAAGTGAACACAACTCAAAAATAATTCAGGAGAGTGAGCGTATTTGTGTATTTACAGCTCTCTCTAAGGGCATTTGGCGGCAAAACACTCACATCCAATAAATAATAAAGTCAATGTACAGCCACACATCACATACAAATCTACAAACATAACATAGCACACTACTGACACACTCCGAGTACAGTTTACACACAGAAGAATATAGGACGAAGACGAAGTCTGCACATACGATACATGTAAAACAGAAGGGCCAACCGACCCTAAAATAAGCTGTTTCATGCAACACATCAAATTCCCAACTGTGGGGAAACTATGTGGCCTGCATTGAATACGAAAGCAACTGACATGAGAGCCGATGAGATCCAAGGAGATCCCATCCAACCAAACCATCCCCAAAGCACACTTTCGACACAGCACGAACCAACGTACCCTCCACAACGTCTAAACGTGGCTTTGCTCCATAAAATAAAAACCAACCTGCCCGTTCATTCCATTCATCCATCCACAGACTTCCTACTAAACAAAACCTTTTCATCTGCAGACACAATAAAATATGATAATGTGTAGCGTGCTTTACCACGGGGGATGAAATTCACCACATAACTAAAATCATGGTCAATCTGTGCCAGTTCAACTTTAAACATGAATGAAATTCGTAGTAGTAGTATGCTAGTAGCACCAGAGCAACATTAACATTACACACTTTACATAGAACATATAGGTATGTTGAACAAACTCAATAATGTATAATAGCTCAGTCAGATTAGACAGTTCTACTTACAACGTAACAGCTACATCGCAACGTACAGTACAAATTCGTCGTAAGTGTCTTTACTGATTTAAAGCTTTGGCTTTTGTATACAACTTTACATTGCTATGTTGTTCTGCCACTAAACACATACATACCTTTATAGCTCACCTTTTTGTTTACAATGCTTATCTATAATCTATATAATTTCTAACATTATTATAATATTGTGTGTACATTGTACACCAAACTGCAAACAGAAATGAGACAGAGAACGGAGAGAGCAGATGTTTGTTGGCTTTGGCTCATGCTGATAGTTACTGAGCTGATTTCGGTTCCTCGTGTCTCCACAACATTCACATCTGTAAATTATCATTCCTATTTACCCTACGAGTGTACAAGCAGGGACTATACGCATAGGCACCCTTATATCTGTACACAAACCAGAATTTTTACAGATATTTTTTATACCTACGTGTAAATACAAACAAAGTAATTCTTCAGATCGGTCGGAGGATGTGTGTAGTATTTGAGTATTTGTATGAGTATAGAAATATTGAAGAGGCATATTAATTTTGTTTTGTGAATATACGCACAATTTTCATATACACACAGCATGTGCAATGTAATGTAGCGTGAACATAAGGGTGGTGCGTGCGATTGTGTGCTGGAAAGCTGAATTGTTACTTTACGCATCTTTATTTATTCAATTCAACAATGAAATAGGGCATGATCAACCCAGCGATATTTTATTATTTTACAACTTAAAAAAGCACACTTACATATTAATCATAAGAAACTTCCATGTTTAATGTATGTAGTTTACTTTAGTCAGATTCTGATCAGGTCAAATGCATATTACCTGTTTGTTCTTCTTCTGCGGTAGAGTAATATCTTGTGACTCTGCCTATACGCCTTATGTATCTACATTTCCCTGTTTAATAATGCAATCAAAGTGAACACACAAAACACATAATGCGGCAAGTGCAAACAATTAAACAGTCAGTGATTTTCTGATCGTGGGTGGACAGGGCACATGAAAAGTTGAGAACAAGCCCAGGCGCATGTAACCCAGAAAACTTGTACATTAGTGTTAAGAGTTTGTGAAAGCCTGCGGAAATAGCTTTTGAGACCCGCGATTGACATAAACAACACACATTGTAGTATAGGTAGTTACAAATGTGCCCTAGCACTTTAACAGTTAAAAATGACGCGACCTATGCACATACATCAAATACTCGCGTCGTCAGCGACACAAGAAATGAAAGTAGTGAGAGAAATGGGACAAAATTGACGGAATGAACAAACTATGTCAAATCGAAACAAAACAAAACAATGATGGAAGAAATTATCGATAAAATTTCTCAGGTAGCAACTAAACTACATTGTATATCTCTCCGTACCTAAAATGCCTACGCTAAAAGTAAACTATAAAGAACGAGACCGCTACAGCCACGAAAAAGGAAAACAGAATTAAGAAGAGCACTACATTGTGTTGTAGCTAAACTGTAGCGTATTAAACAATTACGGAAATACGTGTGTATATATATTATACACGTACCTAAGCAATATGCACATAAAGAAGGCATTAGTTCAGTTGAAGAGTCTGAGAGAGTAAGTAAAGAGATAGAGAGACGCAGAGAGAAGATTACAAGTCAAAGAAGAATGTTATGCACATACCTATGTGTGTACACAAGCATAAGTAGTAGTAGTCCTGTGTATATTTTAAGTGCACCACAAAAGAGACTGCTGCTAGTATAATGCATGTACTTACTACTACTCTATAGTATGATGATAATGTAATGTGGAGGTTGCAAAGCTGACGAAAGGAAAAAGTTGGCTTCCTTAGGTTTTACATTACATGGAACTAATACATACACAATACACGCACACACACATACAATATTCTCATAGTCACCACCACCACCACCGCCACCAACCACCACTTTGACTACAACTACATAACTACCACTACTAACACTCCTATACATACACACACAGAATAGACATGAACATAACATAACATCACATAACGCATAACATAACCCCCACACACAGTACAACTCAGTCTGCATTTCGCCGGGCTTGAATTCAGTTCATACTTCATCTTCTCTCCCGTTCACAGAGTTCCATTCAACTCCTTCCACACTTTGTCTGACTGTCTCTCTCTGTGTGTCTCTTGTTGCGGTGAAGGCAAGTCAACTAAAGTGAGAAACATCTCTTAGACCAGATACAATATCAATTACCACCATTAACTCAATTGTATTCCTCCAAAACTCTTTTAAAACACAACGATATACCTACAGCTCACAAAGACAGTTTCAGTGTGACAAAAAGAGAGAATCTCTGTATAGAAAGAGAGAGAGAGACAATCTCTCCGAGAAAAATTCTATGCACTTTCGAGACATACACACATAATACATACACTTTTATCGCATTTGCATTTCTCCAAAGAAATTAGCATACCACTAATAGTAGCTTTGTCGTTGTTTTGTGTGTGTCGCTGAGAAAATTAGCTTCGTGCACGAGCACACACTAACTAGAAACTGTTTTCTTGTGCTCTGAGTGAAATTGCAAGAATTCCTGTGACATTCTCGTCTTTCCGGTGTGCTCCCTTGTAACTACTACTACAGACAACATACTACTCTAATAAAGCAATCAACAACGTATAAGACACAGAGAAACACTATTAGACACTCGCAGAAAGAACTATACATACATAGTACACATCTGCAAACATTCTCGTCTTCACTTTATTCTTTCGACTAACTAAAATATTGTGAGTATAAGCCTTGTAAAGTAATAAAGTGATACTGTACGGTTATTTACAACGATAGAAAGACAGACTCGTCCCCACGAAGAAACACTCGTTCCTTTCTGAACAGTTCAGTTTCAGTTGAGACTTCAATGCTATTGCGTAACTTGGTGTTTGGATGAGACAAAAGTTTTGCATCTCTATATACTCCGTGCTATGTATTACTGCTATTAGTTTAGTAGTGGATGAACACGAGTTGGATTAGATGCAGAAGGATTCTACAGACTTGCATGCAAAAGTATATGCACAACTACTAAAGGAGAAAACCTTTTGGTTGTAGACTGGAGACTAATACAGATACAAAAGGAACTGGCTTTACTTTTAGCAGCTATATGGTAAAATTGGAATCTACTCTACACTCAATGAGATCTGGCACGTGTCAACAAATTAGTCTTGGGAATGGCACCGTTTACTAGCTACTAAGGGTAAGTTAATTAACACGTGTACTAAATAAGCGGAAATTAACCTTACGAGTGTTTCATCTAAAATTAGCAAACTCTCCCGTGTTCCGCTAATACAGCCGTATCAATTACCGGTGAAAAAGGTGCTCACACTCCATTTAGCTTTAAAATGCATTCCATCTACAACCATATCCTTTTCAACATCCGTACTAGAACATAAAAGCATTCGCACTCTCACACAAAGTCCGAGAGTGTTCTATGTGCTTGTAGCTTCTACATCTCTCCCGTTCTTCATTTGCCCCTTTACAAACACAGGTACTTCATGTATGAACGTACTACTATTTCATCAAGTAAAAACACTGGAAATACCTATCTAGTATGTATTTTCCTATTTTATATCCAATTTACACTGTGTTTACACCACATAAATCCATCCTTTGGTGCATACATGCAATTTTAAACAACTTCCTCCACACCATACTCATCTAGATTGAACCATCACCTATTATCCCGTCCATTAATGTCAATAATTAACTTAATATTTCATTTCCCTCATTAAGTGTGTGTTGCTATTATTAAAGACGACAAAGATAATAGTAGGTAATAATCTTACTCCACAGGCACAGACTAGTAACTAAACGCTACCTGCTATACATAAGCCCGTGTTTATTACCTGTAGCCTCTAGCGATGATTAAATAAGGTAAAGGCCATAAAATGAAGTACAATAATAATAAACGCATTTACCTTCAATGTCACTTGTGTAGTAATAGTGTAGTATATTTAGACTTTGCAAGCTTTGCCTTCAATTTCAATTGACGATAGACAGAATGGGAATATTCAGAGACACTCAGAGTACAGCACATTTAGCATAGCAAGTGAATTACCTAAGTCAAGTCAGTAAGTCTCAACTAACTGTAAGGCAGGATATCACTTACACATTATTGGGAATTATACAGTCTCATCGAGCCAGACCAGAGTGGCATCATCATGGCTAAGAGAGACAAGTAGTAATTTAGTTAGTAGTTTGAGTACAATTTACTTCCTCTACTTATACAGAGGAAAACTATCTGACAAGACGAGATATGAGAAATATCTGACAGCCTTCAGAGTTCATTGAAATCAATAGAAGGCAAGAAAGATAAGGGCAACATGAGCGCAGCAGGTCAGAAAACAACCCAATCCTAACCAGGTTTTACCATTGGCAGTACTACAGTATGTACGAGTAAAAGACATTACATTATTACTTTTGAGCCCTGTGTACTAGGACACTCTACTCGGTAGACCTGAAAAGTACATCTTCTTCCCTTACAGACTAATAGTGGGTATAGGTAGTCTACATTGTGAATTTAATAATAGAGTTAGTTAGCGACACTATTATTACATTAGCTACCTAACTCTCTCACTCACTCACTCAGCTCTTTCACTCACTCACTTCTTACCATGTGCACTACCTATACCTTGCTTTTATCAATGCTCTTCTTACTATTATTACAACACTGGAGAGGAAAATGGTAAATTTGCATGGAGCAACTACTTAGCATCTGATCTTGAATTTGATTTAGTGAGCAGGAACTTATTCCTCCACACTCTAGACTACTACTTGATCCTCATATCTTGACTTCCCAGCAAGCACCAGTCTATCTCACTAGGCACTCAGCTCCCAAACTCCAAACCAACCATGCAACTTGGTCCATAGTCCATGCATTCATTCAAAAACGTGGCTCTGTCTGTAACTCCATGGCTCTCTCAATATAAATACATTAGTTCCTACACACATATATTTAACTATATTATTAATACACTCTCTCCTTCTTACAATTTATTATTGCATTTTGTACAACATTACTACAACTTCTGGCTAGAATAGACAAATTACTACAAATGCACACAGCCAACTTAAATCTAGTACTAGGAGGAATACTCAATTCAATTCTGGACTCAAGACTATGCTAAAAGGACGACGTGACGCTGCTCTCAAAGATGTGATGTGAGAAAGAGAGCAAAATATATAGAGGCTAAAGCTATGTGGTGTGGTATAGAATGGTATGATGCAAAAGGGAAAGGACTTGGAGTGTATCTATATAAGTAGTACAGCTAATAATACAAAATACAAGTCGACTCTATGTACTTGTGTATTACATGTATAAATTTACTAAGGAGGAAAACATTGGATTGGCATTGCTTGGAAAGAGCAGCATGCACGAGTAAAGTAAAGAGTATTACAGAATATACCTAGAGTAGAGTACAGTTGGAGTAAAGTAAAGGAAAAGGACCGGCATGGTTCTTAGTGACTGAGAGAGCATAATTTTGTGTACGGTTGCTTTCCTTTTCTTGGGTGGTTGTTGGTGTGTTGTATTTGTGTGACTTGTGTTTTGCTGTGTACTTGTACATTGTACGTACTTAGTACTTTAGCTATTCCATTCTATGGCCATCACACTTCAACAAACAATAAACCAGAACTCATATTACTACTGAAAGTGGAGTGTGAGTGGGTGAATTTAGCTAAAAGTGAGTAGTTCTTGACTTGACTTGACATCACTACTCTCAACCACCACCATTCGTATTTATGTATCGCCCCACTCTCAGACTCTCCTCACAAAACAATAAGCGAGCAGCAACTTCAGTTTATGGTGCTGCTCAGAGTGCGACAGACTCTTAGTATTTTGCAAATACACTCAGAATTCTATTTACTAAACTGCACTACATACATAGCGTTGTAGCTACTATTTACCGTATAACTGTATAGTACTCACTAAAACTGGCATCAAATCAAGGGTTCACACAAACACACAGAGATGCCCCTATTCAATTGTTTACAACTACAGAATCTCAAACAACACAGAAACAACCAAGTCCTTTTCCTAAGAAGACATTCTTTTTCATTCATTCATTCATTCATCTTGCGTACTGTGTAAGAGCTGCTGGAGCTGTTGTTGTGTGATGTGAGTTGTGAGCCACCACCGGCAAGCACCAACTCACCCAGAGAGAGAGAGTCCAAATGAAGCTTGAAACACAAACGGACACTTACATTAGGTGACTTAACGAAATCTCTTGCTAAATCCATTGGTAAGCACACTGTGACTGCACTACCATTGTGAGTATCAAATAGAAAGAAAAAAATAGTAGCAAAAGCAAAATGCTACTACTACAACATACAACACGGACTCTTAAGACTTATACTGCCACACGCTTTTGGCTTTTGTATTTCTATACGAAGGAAAAGTATGTATGTCTCCGGGTATTTCTGATAGTTAAACGTTTGCAAAGAAAACTAGTAGGTGCATATAGGAAAATCGTCACTAAATACGATGGACATATACCTACATAATGTATATAAGCGTAAATCTATATTATGATGTTGTGTTGTGTGCCATTTTGAATTCAATGCTAGTTCTAGTTCCAGAGAAGTTCTATATATAGTTTGCAAAAACATGGACAACAGTCAAAATGAAAAATACATACAATAATAATAACATAGAAAAGTTACATAAGTTTGTGACTGAAAAAGTTTTCTTTTCTGGTAAAACTTTGCTATTTTTGTATTAAATAGCAACACTACGTTACACAGCACAGAAGCAAATAGTCCGTTGAATCTAATGATATTTTTAATACTGTCGTAATGCATGAAAACTACATGGTAGTATGAACGAAGAAAGAAAGATTGCTGCTATATATACGCTATATTTAAGTCGTTCTAAAATAATATATCGTACATTTCACATTTGTCGAATACTACATAGAAATGTACAAGAACATATGTATACATACATAAAGTACACATGTAAAAGGCTATGCCTGTCGGTCTTCATCAAATCAGATCACAAATACAATTCGGATGAGCGTATGTATATAGACAGTGATGTTGATGTATCCTACGAATCCTACCATACTGTATTCTACCCTACAACCAAGAAGGCTTAAGTTAAACAGTCTTGATTTCATAAGAAGAAAGACTCGAGACTGAGAAAGACGGACTTATTATTCTGCTACGTTTCCTTACACTAAATTGCAAAAGTAAAAACTTTGAGTTCCTACCCAACCACCGTATTACAACACTACAACAATTTAAAACACCAAGAAGCGAGGCAAAGCATATCTTGTACTGTTAGTACTACAATGTAATATTATGTTGGAAGAACCATACATACATACATGCACACGTGTATTAAAAGCATATGATACATATATGTATGAGTATGTGCAAATACTAACACTAAAAGAGTTACTAGCTCATGTAGTAGCTCTAGCAATGCACACACTAACATTTCGTTTGGCTTGAGTTTTAGTCGTTTGTCTCTGTCCAAGTTATCATAGGCTGTTTGGTTCGTTTTGGCTCCTGACTCTCTTCTGATATTACACTACGTTATGTTTGACGTTGTGTAAGTGGTTCGACTAGTGTAATAGCTACCTCCTTGTTTTATATAATATATGTTGTATGTATTACTGGTACAGAGCTACATGGTGAATGTAGTTTACTAGCAGTGAGTTCACTTCAGTCAGGTTCAGTCAGAATAAGTAGGAAATGAATGCTGAGCTATCCTTTTGCTGGTGTGCAATGTTGTAGTACGAGGTTTGCGTACATATTGCAATTTTAAATTTGTGCTCACTTTAGCTGACTTGAGTGGAGATTGTTTGGTGTTAGGAGTAGAACCTCTAAAAGCAAACTTAAGGTTTTCCTCAGTTTTTAGTCCGTAAAAGCTATCTGTGTGTACGCTTAAATGCAATAATGTTTTGCAAAATGAAAGCTATACGTACCAGCTAGTATACATACGGTGGTAGTGTGGTGTTAAAGGAAGGAGTGTAAGGTTGGCTGGCAGAACGTTTATTCGCAGTCTAAGTAATCTTTTCTGTAAACATCCAATATGAAATGCTGCCCACGCACAAGAACTAATATTTAAAATACTTTGAATGGAACACGATGAAGTTTCCTTCCTATACAGTCAAATAAATCCTTCTACGGTAAATTAACTTCACACATGATGCATTGAGCTTGGGAGCATTATGCTAGTAGTCAAATTGTGTCCTAGTCGTAGAACTAGGTAGAATATTTGTGCAAACTTTTACAAAGTCAGAGTGCACAGGGCACATTGACTTCAAGTCACACATGATTGCATTGGATAGTCATAAGTAATTAATTTATCTTGGGTGTACTATATTTGAACACGAACAACTTAAAGAGAGCTCGTAGAATGTAGTTGTAAAATATCTTATTTGCAAGATCATGCAACCGCAATAAAAACGTCAATTTTTAGTGATATGTATATGGACTAGACGATTCAATAAATTTTTTAAACGAAATCCTTATGACAGCGAACTGTTGGGGATATTTGTGCAAAGAGATGTAGCTTGCGATTTTATTGTAATTTATGAAAAACACGTGTCTCCGTATGCTATATTGATCGTTTCCTCGTTTTGCCAACTTCTAAACATTTCCCTGTCAAAATACATTCAAGTAAACAAATACATAGTGTTTTTTTGCATATCATGTTCCAAAGCAAGTATGTATTATGCAGTGGTGGAGGTACATAGTGGGAGCTGTGAGTAATGGCAGTAAACTTAACGTAGATAAAGAGACCATTAAAATTGCAAAAACTTCATGTGTACGTAACGACAATGTAAGTTTTGCTTGAAAGACTGACTGACGAGTGTAAAAACACAAGCAAATTTATTAGTGCGTCCTCAAGGATGTCAAAAACACCAGTATTCTCATGTAAAACAGACGACGATACACGTAGACATTAAGATAACAAACAATTTTTCTTATTTTGTTTAGTGTACAAAGCAACTTGCACGCTACCACACACTGAACTTCTTCCCATTAGTTATATATACACACACAAACAGACACAACAAATGTATGTACACATATTCTTCCATACTAACAAATACTGTACAAAACCTACATCAAACGACACACACGTATGTAAGTAAGTATGTGTATACATTTCTATACACAGCTTGTTTTTTTTGGCCAGTATTATTATATTGGATGTGTATGTTGTATTCTACTCGAGACGAGACGAGTGAGAATGTATTGTAGGCATGCAGTTTACATTTTACATACAAAGTGCAATCACAAAATGTGTATGTGTGTGTGTCCACCATTAAAGTCAGATCAAATCACTTTATATGAAGTATAATGGTTATGTTATGGCTGGCACAAGCACAGTATATCTCTCCACTGCTACGGATATTTAATAGTCACTTTTCCTTGCAGGAACAATGGAATTGCAGCAAGCAATTTAGAATAAAATCTTATTAATGAATCAAGTCAAACCAGATGGAAAATAGATATAGTGCTGGCACTGATAGAAAGATACTCCTACTTCAATCATAGTTGAGGACCATATGGAAATACCACGTTTGAAAACAACAAACAAACAATAATTTAGCAAAAACGTGTTTCCATGCTTTACTATTGCAATATAAATGCAATGACAATGAATGTATGTGACGGACAAAATCCCATCGCACATTTTTCAAATGACATCCAAAACTCTGAATGACCTACACAAGGAATAGTCATGTTTTTATAACCACTATGCGTCATACTCTCGTGTATTTATGTGTATATAGTTAGTTGGTAAAACAAGATTTCATCTTGTAACTCACAATGCAAGAAGTACATTATCAATCACATTAAATTATCTTTATACCTAAACAAGATCCAATTTACAACTTGATCGAAATTGTAGTTACGTTTTCGGCAAGGATAACTTGTACATTGTATTTTATTGCATTGTTCATTATTCTTGTATTTTTACGATTGT
The DNA here is from genome assembly GCA_034694085.1 of Pogonognathellus longicornis. Lineage (NCBI taxonomy): Eukaryota > Metazoa > Arthropoda > Collembola > Entomobryomorpha > Tomoceridae > Pogonognathellus > Pogonognathellus longicornis. The sequence goes on from JAQFYB010000508.1 coordinate 44,011, forward strand.
TGCAGATACTAGGTAGTAGCTTCGCAGGGCTCTGGTAGTTGTTGAAAGACATAAATTATTACTGGAAGTCAATTCAATGCACAAATCGTGGCTCATGACGTCTCTAATTGCTCAATTTGGTCTTGATTGATATATTATAAAATAATAAAATAACAATACTTCACAATGAACAATAAAAATATCTATTAACTGCAATTACTACCTACCCACTAACTTTGTACAAATTCCCCAACACGGCCAATTCTCACATTTACATAAATGTACGCATGAGTTTAATGAGAAGTTATTGTTCGCTATTTATGATTGCACATAGATGGGTTTAATAAATATTAATGTTTGCACCTGCAATTTAATTGCATAGGTACAATAGGTAGGTACTAACAGCACAAAGCAAAGGTACAACAATTTTTGTTGTACTTACATTGTATTGTACATAGTATTCTATTTCCATGAACAGTGAGTGAAAAATTGTGATTGCTAAAGTAACTTTTAACTATAGTGTATTATGTATACATGTAATATATACCCATATATACAACACTGATGTGGACTGCATCCAAAATTGTAACCCAATTGATAAATCAATCTGTGCAGACGTATGCACAATATAAGGAAACTTGGCTTCTGCTTTTTGCATGGAAGAAACAAGTATGTGGTAGAAATAGTTTACATCGCAGTCTTCTCAAGAAGGACATATTTTAGAAGACTCATATGATTTTTTGCCAACAGTACTAGGAAATAGTTTTATTCTGTAATACCTAGCTAGAGCTACATATATGCATTACTTTTACTTGTATGGAATTATAAATCATGCCATATATTTATACACTACCTAAATGGAAATGGTATTATATCATTCATAATGTAATTTAAAGTACATATATAGTACACAATGAAAAAATAATTTCCAGTTACAGTAATAGAACTGGAACACAAGACACTATTTACATTTGTAAAAAATCCCATAGCTCATTTAACACGACACTATAGGAGTACTTCATAGGAAGGACGACGATATTTTAGCCAGTGCACAAATTACTGGCTCAGAAAACAAGTGGAAAGAGACAACAAAGTTGACAAGGAGAGAAAAAGAGAAATATTTTCAGTGAAAACTTCCGTAGAACATTTTAGATTTGGTATAAATTGGAGTTTCTACATGTTGTGTCATGTCATTGGTTGTGACAGAAAGAACAACCCATACACAAAAGAAGAATTAGAGCCAAAATAAACTGAACTAAATACCTAGTTGAATCCACAACTTAGTCTTAGCATTAGCACCTATATACCTACACCCTACTACACTACTACTCCAGTTTCCCATCCAACTAACCAAACCGCTTGTGCATTTCCATTTTATGTTACGTCTCCTTTCGCTTCATCTTCATCTCTTTGATACTTAGTTTTTGTTATGTATCCTCCACCAAGCAACGAATGAAGGCTGAAGAGCTTACAGCTTAACTTCCGACTTTTCAAATGATAATTGAACTAATGATCGCAAGAACTGAAAACACGAAAACATCCTTTTCTCTGTCTGCCAGCATTGCTTTTCCTATTGCCCAGAATATTAAAACTTATGTAAGTATAGCAAGCGTTATACATACAGAGTGTCTGTATTATTTGTCTCTGTAGAAATAGTCTCTATGTACAGATAGTGGATTTCTATATCGTGTGTATACTTTGCCATAGTGTTCCCATTCTGTCATACAGAGCCCAAATGTATACTTGTAGTAATAAAATGTAAAGCTGGATATGTAGTTTGTAGTATGGTATGATATAAGGAAGGAGAGCTGGAAAATCCTGAAAAGGGAGCCATATATACTCGTTGTAATTTTCCATGTGTATGGAATGTGTACTTATGCAGTGATACGTGTTGTAGAGATAGGTACGTTTATAGACGTAAGTATCATTGCATGTTCCTTTTCCCTTTCCAACTCAAAACAAGGAGCAACAACAACTAAAGGAAGCAACCAAAACCTCTAATCTACTTTCCTTTTCCATTTCATCCTTCATCCTTCTTTGGCTTTCTTCTTACTTATACTTACTTATTTTATTGCATTACATTCAACATCGAAACTAGCGCAAAGAAGATGAGGGCAACTTAAGCCAACGCAAGTCATAGCAACAACCAGGTTCGCCACCATTATATCCCTAAACCCCTACACCAACTCTTATTCCAAAGGATCCTAACTACAGTATTATCCTCCTTCTCCATCCAAATAAACCATACATAAATTCTCTATTTTACTTCTTCTTACCATATACTGTATACCTACATTATATACATAAACTTATAAACTTAGACCAACTTATCATACAAACCATAGCAGTGCATTAGTGTAGTCTCTCCTCCCCAAAATTCTATTAATTCTCATTTCATATGCGACATGTGAACTACTAAATTCATAAGTAGGTACTTAAAAGTAACCTTAGGTAGTAGCTATCTAATCTGTTACGTAAGTTCGTAAGTACCTGAGTAGGAATAATTTTAACTATACAATTTTATATAAAATATTTATTTAATTCATAAATCAAGTAAAAATCCTTTTCGCAGTATTTTCGCGTAGTAGTTCAATAGTAGGGGTAAACACAATAATGCCGAATTCTTATTTACAATTTAATTTTGAGCTTATTTTAACAAATAAAATCTACAGATTACAGTATTCCACACCCTGATTCTAGGCACAGTATAATCTGTGGCACAAGCTTAAAATTGGTTTTTGCAGTTTTCAAAAATCTGAATATACATTTCCTTTCTTGTAGTTTCATGGGAAAATATACCTTTTTGAAGTAGGAACGAAAGGACTTTAGGAACAAAAGGGAAATGGGCATGAAAGAGTGTGTACCTAGTCACGGTACACGTCAGTGTAGTACAAAACTGGTATTTTGTGAAAGCTTTCTTACACAGGACACACTGAGAAATACACACACGCTAACCAAACGCAACTAAACCAAGCCATCTAACAACGAAAATACTCTCGCTCATCTTCTATTATTGTATTTCATTGTATTTTCCTCAGCTTTTCTCTTCACTCTCTCTCCGGAGAAACTCTCTTCTCTTTTCACGACTAACTTCCTTTCCCCCGACCAACTTGTATTCTCCTTTTCCTTTAGACCGTTCCATTCCACGAAACAGCCATACAAATAGTCAACAGTGAACAAACGAATCGAACATCATTTGCTTTCTATTATAATATTGTTTGACTTGCCTTGGCTTCCTTTTATGCACCAATACCAAATACCCATCTAGCAAAGCAATTCCACTTTCTTAGTGTCTACTCTCAGTCCTCCATTACAGCAACTGCACATAGAGGTAGGCACGAACAACGTATTGCTCCAAAATTACATATACTAAGACAACAACCAGAGCACGACAACAATAATATGGAGAATGTGCATTACTTCTTTACTGCTTTACTTTCTCTCTAATAGTATACCCGGATTATTGTTCAGCTTTCACACAGCATAAGTATACTACAACAATTATTTCCCCAAACTTCCTCCTTCAATATTCTACATAATAAAATACATACATGAGCTCATCCGAGGCCACGTGTGCGTACAAATCATAAACTGCTCCGACATTTTGATGACAACAAACTCGTAAAAGCTGTAGTGTGTCACACAAGTTGACAACATTATCATAATCACTATAGATTTTTATTTATTTCCCATCAAAAATAAATAAAAAACATACAAAGAAGTATATCTGAAAGATTTCACGACAATAGAATAGAACCTTGTATAATGGTTAGGGTTTCATGACTGGAATTTTAAATTAGTACCTACAAACCTACATGTACCAGAGCAAAAGGTATGTTAGCGAAGTTGTGATGGTATGTGGTTAGGTCTTACTGTAAGTAAAGTACTCTGGAGGAATCCTTTTCCTTACAGTCTACTTCTCTGCCTAATTGAACTACTTTAAACAAGGTACAATAACTATATCCATGAAACATGTCTATGTAGAGCAATATTCAGGGATACAAACTAAACAAACAAAGTCATCTAATAATAATCTGAATCCCTTGGTACTGTCCCACAGGCACTACACAATTTTCTTCCTACATCATTCCACTTCACAATTTTACACAACAATACACAGTATATTATTATAAACAAGTTTATACATACCTTGATAACATCATAGAGTATTAGGTATGTCTAATTGAGCACGATATACTAATGTTGCTTCAAACGATAATACTAGCAATATATTTAAACTCGAATAGTTCATAAGTATATCCCCATAATGATATCCCACAGAGCTACTGAATGTATTGTTTTTGGAACAATACGTATACTTAGTCCGTTAGTCCTTCCTTACACAAACGAAACGAATATAATTGTATAATACCTATGTGTATGTACAGATTCCTACTGTACTATATACTTTACCTGTATAGTATGGTAATATATTTAGGTCCTACATCTTTACAACAGCTTTAGCTGCAATGGTACTAGTTAAAATCTAAATCATTGTTTGCTTGAAGCCATAAAGGGAATTCAGCCTCAGATATATACCTACCAAAGAAGATAATACAATGTAGGTATGTATGTATATGTAAAAACCAAATGAAGTACAAAAGATATTTTGCATTTGAAAATCAAGTAGCTCCTTGTGTGCAGAATTATTCTATAGACATTATGAAACTACCTAGGTAGTTCTATTTAATATCTGATTTTACAGTAGCACCCTTGGTTGCAACTTTGGATTTTATAGAAAATCAAATGGGTAGTCCCTGTATAGTAATAACATAATGTAAAGTATAGAGATAGATGGCCAGAGCTAGAGAACAAGGAAGGATAGGATAGGGAGGTATATGTACAGTTTATTTTACAAGTGCACAGATTGAATCTTGACGTGAAAATGCACAAGGAGAATTTTTAGAATGAAATTACTGTATAGTAGTAGACTGCGAAAGCGGATGCCTGGGCTTTCTCTTTAGCGTAACTACATGAACTGGGCCACCTACTAAATTCCCATTACAGACAGTTTAGTTCGTTTTCCCTGTCTAAACTGACAGGGTGGAATCTTTCCGCGACGTATTTTAAAGGAACAAGAACAATCATTAATTTTGACTTAGACTGCTGAAATAATCAAATCACAAAAAATAGGACAAACACCGAATTCTGAATTGAAATGAAATGAATGTGTAGTCCTATAAGGTACGTAGCAGTGTAGTACATAAAGGAAAAAGGAGAATATGTAGAGAATACTAGAACTATTGGAAAATATGTTTTCACTGCCATAATATATGCGACGAAATGAAATGAACGTCTAGCCCACTAAGACTACTATAATATATAATCATAGAGTATACTAAGTAGAAGAGAATAAAGAATATTTACTAGATTTATATATCTCGACTAACAATAAAAAATAGGTCATTCTCTGTAGGCAGACTTGATTCTCTGGGAAAGTACTAATGAGCAATGCTACAGGGTTTTGAAAGAAGCTTTCAATCTACGTTTTACGCAAATGACAATGAATAGAGCGTAGATTGGGAAATGACGTTAAATTATCTTGAGTTATTCAGTCAGTTAGGTATGTAAAATGTGATTTGTATGCATGAAATGCTATGCTAAATGAGGAAAGTATTCAAGATGTTTTCAAATTGGGCACTGTGCAAAAATATTACTTACTAAGTCAAGTGTTTCTTCTTAAAACGTGTGTCTGTGTGCAAGTAGGAAAGAGTACAAGAGTGTATAGTTGCTCCCAGCTTTAACCAACCGAGTCAACGAGTAGTTGGAGTTGTTTCTCATACAACTGCAATCCAACTACACTGTATATTTTCCATTATATGGTTTGGTTTGCAACAATGCAAAAGAACAGAGATTCTACGACTAGTAGTATGTACTTACTTCTACCTAAATACTATCCTATACAAATAATACATTCAATACGACATCGTCGACATCCCAAGAGATAGAAAGGAAACCATCCATATTATACAAGTAGAATATCAGGTATCCACACTAATGCCTATTCATCCAGCATCATCCGCTTTCCTTGAAACTGGAACTTGAGCTGAACCCGTGAGCTGAAACTGACAACGAGTGAAACCGAAACCGATACATTGAGCCAAAATCGGCTTACTTCTTCCTATGGCTTCCACGATACGACAACTACTACAACAAAAGCTAAGAACAACTGTATTGTGTGTGAATCAACAAAACATATTCCCTCTCTCTTTTCCTTCTTCACTCTGTCTGTCTATTTCTCTCTAACTCTGATGCTCTGTCTGCGTCCTGCTTTACCTATGTAGTAGCTTCCTTTTCACAACAACAATACCATGTACAATGCGTCTATTCAATTTACCATTCTCCCACTAAATACCCGCTATCCCAAATACTCAACGACAAAAAACTATCTACTAGTATTCCAATAGAGCAAAACAAATTTTGCAAGTTTCCCTTTGAGAGTTCAGCTCACATTCCACGTTCGTTCTCAGCTAACAACATACTTTTACCTTTACTTCTATTTCCTACCCTTCTCATCCTCATGTCATCCTATTCCTATATACACCAAATCCATTCAACGACAACTGCAATACAATACAAATAACCGCTTTGCTTATTGTTGCCTGTCTCCCTCCCTCTAATATTCCCCATCTCCTTCCCATCATTCAATTACATAATGCATTAAGCTACAAATAATATGTATACTCACACTATGCGCTATGTAGCTATAAGCTACTTATATTTTATGCACACAAAATGATATGCAAAAATAGTACAAATTTAACAATAAAAGTATTACCCAATACCTATGCCAGCATAGAATTATTGTAAAGATACATATTTATCTGCATGTATGCAAATTTGAGTACTACATTGTATATTATTAGTACTTACCTGCCTAAGCTAAGATATTAATATTTATTATCAAATGAACCGGATATAATATTCGATATATACACCGATACCATCGTGTGTAAAGGCAAATGTAGTCGCTTTGTCGTGCAAACACTATTATGAAGTATAAAAACAGGCTAAAGTGCACAATACAGATATTTGCACACATTTATGTTGGAAAGCTTTGTTGATGCAAATAAATAGTGAGTTGATGTTGATGCATACATGAAGCATCAAAGGAAACTAAAAAATGGAAACCATTGTAGTTCAATGCAGATTACAATGTTGAATTGGTAGGTCAGTCTTAAGGATGCAGACTGAACTCTGAACTTTAAATGATACAAAAGATATTTTTCATCGTAAATAGCAAAGAAAAAGAATTTTCTGGATCACAAAGTACGTATAAGGGTTTTTGGAAGCTGACCCAGTTGAAGAGATCAAATGTTATGAAAAATTCTTTTAAGTATCTACCTGATATTTTTTAAGTGTGTATCTGTATTGTATTACTTATCCATCCGATGTTGGATACTTGTACCTAACTAAAGATTAATAATGTAAATACAAAACACAGTTTTGGGCAAGGTATTACCTATTGCATCAAATCTTTTCTAGTTCGTGTTTACGTATGTTGTGACGTGTGTAGTACATTATGCATTTGTACAAGTATACATAAGTGATATACATACCAGTTTATATAACCTTCGACAAGCTGCTCTCCCAAAGACCTAAATTTAATCAGCCTAATGTAAACTAGGGATTTTATTTGAGTTTCTTAAAGTAGTATCAACATACCTAAACTTCTGACTGCAGTGCAGTGTGCAAATATCGCAGTTATAAACAGAGCGTCTGTACATACACAGAGCTTAGACAAACAGACCGAAAGGGTAAATGCTTGTAACCTTCCCCCATTCAAATGTACGAAAAACTTCTTTCTTTAGCTGTGTATAAAGGTAAACGATTCTGCATACCTACACATTAGAGCGTCTAGCCCAACCCGAAACCCTAGGGTTGGCCCAACCCTATAGGGCTAGGGTTGGGTTCGGGTCATACAATTACCAAGGTCAACGGGTTGGGGTCAGGTTGGGTCGAGGTAAAAAATTGTCGGGTTGGGTTGGGTTGAGAAGAA